>CAUYUJ010001803.1:378132-408132 GCA_963575745.1 Prorocentrum cordatum
TGTCTGTGTGTCTGTGTGTCTGCGTGTCTCTGTGTCTGTGTTTCTGTGTGTCTGTGTGTCAGTGTGTCTGTGTCTCTGTGTGTCTGTGTGTCTGTGTGTCTGTGTGTCTGTGTGTCTGTGTGTCTGGGTGTCTGGGTGTCCGTGTGTCTGTGTGTCTGTGTGTCTGTGTGTCTGTGTGTCTGTGTGTCTGTGTGTCTGTGTGTCTGTGTGTCTGTGTGTCTGTGTGTCTGTGTGTCTGTGTGTCTGTGTGTCTGTGTGTCTGTGTCTGTGTGTGTCTGTGTGTGTGTCTAGAAGGGGATGCGGATTACAGAAGAGAAACCGTACAGTCGATTTTCTTCAACCACCTCCGAGCAGCGAGCGTTCGCTCCAGGCCGTGCCGTATGCGGTGGAGCACCTGATGCCCGCACACGGCACTGCTGCTCAAATTGGCTTGAGCCAGCGAAATGTCTCAGGACCCCACGATCCTCACCCGAGGTCCTTTCTCAGTGCTCGACCCTCTTTCGCACTCCTGACCTCTGTTCTCTCCCCGCCGCGGCGATAATGTGTGTGTGGTGGGGGGGGGGGGGCGAGTGGCCCCGTTTCGTTTCGTGCCGCGCGTGCGGGCCAGACGAAGCTGCGCGGGAGCCATGACGCGTCGGCGCAGCAGGGGCCCAGTCGGACAGAGGCTTCCGCTCACGCCCGTCGCGCTGTACCGCGCGGGGCTCACCCAGGGGTTGTTCCGTGCTTGTCTAGTGATTCTCCCGCGGATTTCCCGTGAGTTGCCCCGCGCGTTGTCCCGTGGTTGTCTTGTAGTCGTCCCATGGGTCGTCCGCTGGGTTGTCCCATGGGTTTTCCCGCAGCTGCCCCCCGGGGATACGCATGGCATGTAGAAGACAGTTGTTCAAGGCACGCATGGTCCATGAAATGTCGTATGGCATATTGCGAAGGCCTTACGGCCGGTGCCGCCGACCCTGCAGACGGAGACGACGAGCAGGACAAGGACGTTGAGGAGCAGGAGGCGGAGATCGTCAGGGAGCAGGAGGGGGGAGGAGGAGGAGGAGGAGGAGGAGGAGGAGGAGGAGGAGGAGGAGGAGGAGGAGGAGGAGCACCACCACCACGACCAGCAGCACCACGACTGCGACCAGCAGCAGCACCACCCCGACTGCGACCAGCAGCACCACCACCACGACCAGCAGCACCACCAGCACCACCAGCACAACCAGCACCGCCACGACTGCGACCAGCAGCACCACCACGACCACGACTTGCACCACCACGACTGCGATCAGCGCACCACCACGACCAGCAGTACCACCACCACGACCGCCACCAGCAGCAGCACCACGACTGCGACCAGCAGCGCCAGGACTGTGACCTGCAGCACAACCACGACCAGGACCAGCAGCACCACGACTGCGACCAGCAACACCACGACGGAGACCAGTAGCAGTACCGCCACGAGTGCGACCAGCAGCACCACCACCACAACTGCGACCCGCAGCACCACCACGACCACGACCAGCAGCACCACGACTGCGACCAACGCGCAGCCCTGGCTGCGGCCGCAGCCAAGAGCCTGGCGAAGAGCCCGCGCCGCTCCGGACCGGGGCCCAACGGCAACAGCTTGAGCACTGGCGCGCGTTGCTGGCGGACACTCTCGCTCTCGAGGCGGTGGCTGGCGTCACGGTCGCGTTCTTGCTCGGCGGGCGCAGCCTGGAGGCCACGCGCGTCAATTTGGGGGCCCGGCTGCTGGCCCAGCGCAAGCGTAACGGGACCTTCTGGCCGATTGCGTGCGGTTCCGTTCTCCGCCGCTTCGCTGCGAGGGCCGCCTGCAACGTCTACCAAGACGACATAAAGGGCGCAGTCGGCCCCCACCAATACGCAGTCGGCCGCGCGGCGGGTTGCGAACTCGTGCACAAATGTCTCACTGCGCTCTCGGAAGCGTGCCCGCTTGGGGTCGCCGTGGCGTTCGACTGCTCCAACGCCGTCAACAGCATTCCCCGGGGCAGGGTGCTGGACAGCGTGCGTCAGCGGGCCCCGCGGCTGTTCCAGAGTACCCACAGTTGGCTCACGGGCACCACGCGGCACTACTGGTGGGACGACCCCGCGGACGACGCCCACCGCATTCGGGCTAGCAGCGGCGTAGACCAGGGTTGCCCGCTCTCGCCGGCACTATTCGCCATTGGCATTGCGGACGCGCTCGGCGAAGTCTACGGACACCTCCAGGCCCTCTCGACCTCCTGCAGGGTTTTCAGCTACCTCGACGACATCATGGTCTTCGTCCCGCTAGAGCACGCGAACGCAGCCATGCAGGTCGTGACCGACACCCTCACCCGACACGGTCTTACAGTCAACCAGACCGAGACACAGGCATGGTCCGCGGGGGGGCGCGGCCACTTACCCGCCACCGTCCAGGAGCGCTGGGTCGACCACCTCACGTGTTTGGGAAACGCTGCCCCCTGGCTTGAGCAGGGGGGGAGGGAGGGGGAGGAGGAAGAAAGGGTGACTGCCCACGCCGGCTTGGACGGAGCCACGGCCGTGGCCAAGGCAATGGCGTTTCGCGCCAGCCTACAAGAGCTGCGACAGTCGGGCCTGCGGGCCGAGAGCGCCTTCACTCTTCTGCAGACCTTCGTCCGCGGATGCGTCACGCACCACCTCCGCGCCAACCTTCAGGGGGGCTGGGCGGAGCACCTGGGCCGCGTGTTTTTCGGCTGCCTGGAGGAGCTCGCCGGCGGAACCTTGGACCCCCAACAGCGGCTCCTGGCCACGCTGCGCCTTGCCGACGGCGGATGCGCGTTCCCTTCGGCTACCCAGACGGCGCCCGTTGCCTACGCTGTTAGCTGGGCCATCCTGCTTCACGACGTAATGGCTTGCCTCGGAGCCAGCTCGCTAGAGGAATTCCGAGCCCGTTGCCCGCGGACGCAGCCGACGCTCGACCAGGCGGAGGCAGCTCTCCGAGCAGCAGACGCCCTCCAGGCGCCTTTCGACTGGATAGGCTGCTCAGCAGAACCACAGCCCAAGCTGCATCACTACTGGGGCTAGAAGGCCTCCGCGGCCAACGGGGAGAAGCTGCTGCGGACGCTCGACGAGGACCGCCGCTTACGCTTGCGGGAGAGAGGAGGCACGGGCGCCGGCAGCTGGCTCCTCCCGCGCCAGACAGACGACCCCCGCCAGCCCGACCCGCATTTCTGCGGCAACCTGAAGCGGCGCCTCTGCATCCTGGTCTGCCCGCCTGCCTCCCGCTGCCAGCGCCGCCGCCAGGGCGGCAGCCTGTGCCACGAGCTCCTGGACCCGCACGGCTGGCACGCAGTCAAGTGCGAGGTGGGTGAGTCCCGCAGCAAACGCCACAACAGCTGCCGCGACTGGCACTCTGCGAAGCACGCCGAGCTCACTGGCTTCGCCGCGCCCACGGAGCAATCTGCTCCCGCCTGGGACCGCCGACACCCCCGCACGGGGGTGCTCCAGCAGGCGGTTCTGGACCTCTCCACCAACGACCCAGCCACTGGACGCCACGTCTACGTCGACTGGAGCATCACCTGCGTACACTCAACCTACGCTCCACGCAGGGGTGCCCGAGCCGACAAGGATGGTTTGGCGGCCGCCCAGGCGGTGGACAACAAGCGGGAGCGGTACCCCCCGCACGGGGGCGAGCTGGTCCCCCTAGTCTTCGAGACGGGGGGCCGGCCCAGCGACGAAGCAGCCAGCTTCGTCCGCAGCTACGGAGCCGGTCTCGACGACGGCGAGCGGTCCGAGCTGTTGGATGGACTCTGGCGGCAGATCAGCCGAACCCTCCAAAGGGGAACGCTGAGATGCTGCTGAGCGCGCTAGGGCGCTGACCCGGCAGCCCTCAGCGGACGCCACCATAGCCGCCGCGACTGCCGCCTCCGCCCTGACCGACCACCACGACAGCCTTGTCCACCACAACCGCCACCAGCGACAGCGACCCGCGCCACGACCCCCAGAATCCCTGCGACCACCACGACCGCCATCAGCATGACCACACAGGACGGCCACCACAAGCTCGACCGCCACCAGCGCGACCACCACCCGCACGACCACGACCAGAACCACCACGACCACCACGATCACCACGATCGCTGCGTGGGCGACGACTGCCAGCGCCACGACCGCCAGCGCCACGACCACGACCACGACCACGACCAGCGCCAGCACGACAACCACCGCGACCACCGCCAACAGGGACCACGACCACGACCCCTCTCAGCACGACAGCGCCGCGACCACGACGACGACCACCTCCAC
The DNA here is from genome assembly GCA_963575745.1 of Prorocentrum cordatum. Taxonomy (NCBI): domain Eukaryota; class Dinophyceae; order Prorocentrales; family Prorocentraceae; genus Prorocentrum; species Prorocentrum cordatum. The sequence continues at coordinate 382,375 of CAUYUJ010001803.1, forward strand.
CGACACGACCCGACCGCCAACGCCCCCGACCGCCCCTCCCCTCTCCTTCCCCCGCCTCTGCCGGGCCGCCCCTGCGGCCGCGCGAACCTTGCGCGTCTCTCCCCCTCCACGGATGTTCGCTTAAAGCGGCATCCATGCGGTCGGCCGCGGTGGTGGTTTCGGCACCGTCCTCCGCGGCGTGCTGTGTCCTTCCGGACACCACGTTGGGGACGGGTGTTTCGGACCTCGCTTCCCTTCTTTCTTGGGGAGGAGGAGGAGGAGGAGGAGGAGGAGGAGGAGAAACAAGAGGAACAGGAGGAGGAGGAGGAGGAGGAGGAGGAGGACGAGGAGGAGGAGGAGGGGAACCAGGACGAGGCGAGGGCCTGGGGCCTGGGAGTCCTGGATTTTTTGGGGGCTTCTTCCGGGTGATGGGTCCTGGGATGAGGTCCTCGGGGCTGGGTCCTGGACCCCCCCCGGGACTCCCCCGGGGACCCCCCGGGACCCCTCCCAGGACTCCCTTCCCCCCCGGCAGGGAAGGGATCAAAAGGAAGGGCTTCCGTTCGACTCAATGACAAGGTTACTCTTGAGTGGGAGGCCCTGGAAAGCGGGGGGGGAGCGGCGACGGGCCCAGGGAAGAGGGGGAAAGGGGAGAAGGGGAGACGGGCCCAGGGAAAGGAGGAGCGCAAGGACAGGAGACGATTGGCCCAGGGAAAGGGTGGGCGCAGGGACAGGAGACGACGGAGACGACGACGAACGAACGACGGGAACGCACAAGCCCCTCACACACGCCGACACAGGGTCGGCGGATTTCGGAGTGAGGGGGCCGAGCGGTCTTACGCCGTCCTTGGGTGCGCGGCTGCAGGGGAGATCCACGATCAGGGAACTGCGGGAGCAAAGAGGGGGACGGCCGAACCGTGCGAAGGAGGCAGGAGGAGAAGGAGGAGGCTGGATGGATGGATGAGGGAGTGGGAAGAAGGAGGATGAAGAGGATGAAGAGGAGGAGGAGGAGGAGGAGGAAGACGAGGAGGAGTAGGAGGAAGAAAAGGAGTAAGAGGAAGGAGGGTAAGCAAACGGGCCAGAGGTCTCTTGGACGCCTTTTCAGAGCCTCTTGGGATATCTGTTGGGTGTTTCTTGGTGGCCTCTGGGGACGTCTTGGGGGCCTCTTGGCGGTCCTGGGGGGCTCTTGGGCGTCTTGGGTCCCCCCGGGGGGGCCTCTTCGGGCCGCTTGGGGTCCTCTTGGGGCCTCCTGGGGGCCCTTGGGGTCCTCTTGGGGCCATCCGGGGGCCTTTGGGGGCCTCTTGGGGCCTCCTGGACGCTTCTTGGGGCCATATTGGAGGCCATCGATCAAAGAAGGAGGGTTGGCAATTAGCTTTGCCCCCCCAAGAGGCCAACATGGGGCCAAAGCCTGAAGAAACCAATGGTTCTGGCCACCTCGCCGAGGTTGTTTTGGACGCCCTGACCGCTCGCGTCCGGGCCCATCCAGGTCCAGGGGTAAATCCCTCCCCGAAGGGGAAGAAGGGGGTTGGAAGAGGAACCACCCTAGACCACCTTACGCCCAAAAGGGTTGGTGGGATGAGTTGCGCAGTGTATATGAACCCTGAAACCATACATGCTACCCCCATCGCCCACCCCGGGATTATGCATTCGTTTATTCTTATTGTGTAAGTTACATCTGAGTCCGCCTTTTCGTTCATGTTCCACATGAGATCATACCAGCCAAGCCAAAGATGGATCGATTGGTCCCGTCATCCCGACAAAACGCTTTCATGCGCGCGCACTCGATGTTCGACAGCGTGTTCTGCCCCTGCTGACAGAAAACCCGGGGGTCGGGTCACCGAGGGTTTCCGGGGGTCACTGGGGGTTCCAACCCCTCACCCCCCTCCTCCCCCCGTCCATTATGAAATCACTACCAGTTCGACCCCCCCCCTCCCTCGCCGCTGGCAGACGACACCCCCTCCTCCCCCACTCCTGACAGTGAGACAGCAGTGGGGACAGTGGGACACTGGTGGGGACTGGGGACAGTGGGACAGTGGAGGGGACAGTGGGGAGAGTGGGACCGTGGTGGGGACAGTGGTGGGGACAATGGGAACAGCGCGACAGTGGTAGTGGCACTGGTGGGGACAGTGGGGACAGTGGTGGGAACAGTGGGGACAGCGGGACAGAGGTGGGGACAGTGGGACCATTGGGACGGTGGTGGTGGGGACAGTGGTGAGGGGACAGTGGTAGGGACAGTGGGGATAGTGGAACAGTGGTGGGGACGGTGGTGGTGTGGACAGTGGTGAGGGCCGTGGTGAGGACGGTGGTGGGTCAATGGGACAATGGTACGGTGGGGACAGTGGTAGGGACAGTGGAGACGGTGGGACAGTGGTGGGGACAATGGGGACAGTGGGGCAGCACACTGGGACAGCGGTGGGGACAGTGAGACAGAGGTGGGGACAGTGGGGACAGTGGAACAATGGTGGGACGAAGCTGCACGAAATACACGTGGCAGGTAGGGGAGATACACCCCCAAGGGGGCACGATAGAAGAGGAAGAGGGCGGGTTCGAGGGTTTGGGATATACACGTTGATTGACACGCTAGCAGATAAGAGCGAGCAGTATTAGACTGAATGCTGCTGTTGTCGTCGCCGTCTTGCCCGCGGCCCGCCAACGACCCACCGCGAGCCCTTATTCGAGCCTTGTTGAGCCCTCTTCCATCTTTGGGGTCTCATGGGCCGACTTGGAGGCTCTGAAGACCGAGATGGCGAGTATGCCAAAGTCTTGCAAAATCCAAGGGACATAGCTTGCACGCCGGGAGTGCAAGAACCCATTGGTGGTTCCTGCGTTGGCATCATGTTCTTGATCACGAAAACGAGATTGTATAGATGTGGCCTTGCGTTTGCGTGGCCCTCGAGGACGATCGAGGTAGATGATGCCGCGAGCATGCCGCTGTGTCGTCGTTCGCCGTGTTTTCCCAAGCAACTTCCAATGCAGGCAGAGCAGGAACGGCCAACGCCAACGTCAGCGCGCACACTCTGAGGGCGAGCAGCGCGAGCCGATGCCAGAAGGCTATGACCTCGTCCCGCGGGTTGCCCGGTCGGCGCTCCTCTATCGGAGAGGCGTTGCTTGCTCGAACGTCCACCCTTTCAGCTCCGCCTGCCTTCCACCTCTCCGCTTGCCTTTCTTGGAGGTCCGCTTTGGGGGGCGGATCCGCGCGCGAGCGCGCGGCCGCAGGGCGACGCAGCAGGGGTGCCCGAACGGAGCGATCGAAGCCTGGGCATAGCTTGTGTCTGCCCATCGGCGAGGCCCAGACGACGCCGCGGCCAGCGCCCGCTGCCAGCGCCGCAGCCGCCGCCGCTGCGGTGCCCGCGCCTGTGGACTCAGGCGGCCGCATCGGCCCGAGAGGCGAGCCGAGCAGCGCCGCCGCCGCGGTGCCCTCTTACGGGGACCCGGACGCAGCCGCCAGCCCCAGCGCAGCCGCCACGGCGCTCACGCCTGGATGCCAAAGAGAATCGAGAGCCGCGCCCGCCGCCAGCGGCACCGCCGCCGCGGCGCCCGCTGGGGACCTGTACGACCCCAGCAGCCCGAGAGGCGAGCCGGCCGCCAGCGCCGCTGACGGTGCAGCTGCCGCGGCGCCCGCGTCTGAGTATTCAGACGGCCCGACAGGCGAGCCGGGAGGCGGCGGTGCCACGGTGCCCGCGTTTTGGAATTTGGATTCCCCCAGCGACTCGAGATCTGAGTCCGCCGCCGTCGTCCCTAGTGGCGCAGCCGACGCGGCGCGGTCGCCTGGTGACTCAGACGGCCCCAGCGGCCCGCGAGGCGGGCCGAGCGGCGCCGCCGCCGCGGCGCCCACGTCTCGGGACGTGGGCGGCCCGAGAGGCGAGACGAGCGACGGAGCCACCGCAGTGCCCTCGAGGTCTGGCTCAGATGGCCCCAGTGGCCCGAGAGGCGAAGCTGTCGTCGCCGCTGGTGGCGCAACTGCCGCGGCACCCTCGCCTGAACACTCGGATGGCCCCTGTGGGGCGAGAGGCGAGCCGAGAGGCGGCGACTCCGCCGCGGCGCCCGCGTCTCGGAACTCGGACAGCCCGGGCGGGCCGAGAGGCGAGCCGAGAGGGGATCCGAGCGGCGCCGCCGCTGCAGCGCCCTCGACTGGGGACTCATACGGCCCCTGCGGCCCGAGAGGCGAGCCGAGTGATGGAGCCGCTGCGGCGCCCACGCCTGCGGACTCACACGGCCCCGGGGGCCCGCGAGGCGAGCAGAGGGACGGGGCCGCCGCGACGTTCTCGTCTGGGGACCCAGACGGCCCAGATGACTCGAGGGGCGAGCCGAGCGGCGCCGCCGCCGCGGCGCTCTCGTCTGGGGACCCGGACGGCCCCAGCGGCCAGCCGAGCGGCGCCGCCTCCGCGGCTGCGGACTCGGACAGCGGGCCGACGAGCAAGCCGAGCGGCGCCGCCGCCGCGGCGCTCTCGTCCGGGGACCCAGAAGGCCCCAGCGGCCCGAGAGGCGAGCCGAGCGGCGCCGCCTCCGCGGCGCCCGCGTCCGGGTGCCCGGGCGGCCCGAGAGGCGAGCAGGGCGGCGGAGGCGCCGAAAGCGCAGCCGACGCGGGCGAGCGGCCCAGCGAGGCGGGTGCCGGCGGCCCGCCCGGTGGCGGACCGCCGGGTGGAGGAGCGCCCGCGGCCAGGGGGTCGCCGAGCGCACAGGGCGCCAGCCGCAGCAGCGGGGCGGCCGCCGCAGGTGCTTCCGACTCGGAGGCCGCCCGTTGGGTTGCCGTGGGCGGTGTCGGTCAGCCTGCCATTGGTGCGGCTGCCTCCCGCTCCGCCGGCTCGGAGGCGAGTGCAGCGGCCGCCGCTGGCGCAGTAGCCGCCAGCGCGGGCCCCACCGAGGCAGAGGTGGCCAGTGCAGCCGACGTGGGCCCCGGCGGTCTGGAGTCAGGCGTCTTGGGCGGTGCTGCCCTTGCTGCTGCTGGCGCGGGCCCCCCCGATTTGGAGGCAGCCAGTGTGGCCTCTGGCGCCGCGGGCCGCACCAGCCTGGCGACCACCACCCCGGTAGCCGCGAGACCCATCGAGTCGGAGGCGAGCGGTGTGGCAGCCATTGGCGTTGCAGCCCCCGGCGTGGGCCTTCCCGATCCGGAAGCAAGCAGGGTGGCTTCTGTCGGCCTCGGGGTCTCAGGCGTGGACCATGTCGATTCGCACGTGGCCACAGAGGCCGCAACGCGGCGTAGCGACATTTCAGCCGCAGGCGCGGCTGCCGCGTGCCCAACCGACTCGGATGCAAGCGTCACGGCCGCTGCTGGCCTCGCGACCACCAGCGTGGGCCCCGTCAGCTTGGAGGTGGCCCGTGTGGCCGCCGCAGGCCACGCCGACCTGTCAGCCACCAGCGTGGCCGCTGTGGACTCTGCTGGCTCGGCGCCACGCCCAGTGGACGCCACGGGCTGCTCGGACATCGCGGCCGCTGGCGCACCCTTGGACAACACCGCTCGGCAGGCAACCGGGATGGACGTGCCAGCTTCCAGAGCGGCCAGCGCCAGCCCCGCCAGTCCACCAGCCGCCGGCAGGGCCACGGGCCCCCCTGCGAGCGTGGCCGCTGCAATCTCCACCAGCGCAGCCGCCAACCGAGGGGTCGCCGCGAGCCCTGACAGCTTGTCGGTCGCCAGCAGGGGCAATTCGGGCCTGCTTGCCGCCGAGTCCGCGGCAGCAGACCTCGCCAGCCCAACCGCCGCCGCGGCAGAGGAGGAGCGCTGGGAAACGCAAACACGCAGAGGATCTCGCAGTTCTCCCCAGGGAGTCGCTACCAGCGACTTCCTGGGGAGAGCTGCGAGCAGACCATCATCGAGCACATCTGTTTGCAGCGGAGTCGGATTGCTGCCGGGCCAGATTCTGGCTGGCTTGCGCCATCCCGCCGACCTCCAGGAGAGGAGATGTGCGGCGTCTGCTAACGCCCGTCTGGCTTGCCGCTTCCCATCGTGCTGCCTGCACGCAGCTGTTGCCGGCTCGTCTTCTGCGTCCACGTCTGCGGGGGCCTCTTGGAGGCCGGGGGAGGGGGCCTCTAGGAGCCTTTTCGGGTCTCCCGGAGGCTTTGGGCGCCCATTGTCGAGGAACTCTCGAGTCATCGTGCGCAAAGGTGCGAAAGCGGGCAGGCGCTGGTCGGGCCACGGGCGGGGTACGCCGATAACGAGTTGATGCGCAGCAAGGCACGAAGGAAGAGAAGAGAACGGCGACAGGGCGGGAGCCGCTCAGAACATGCAGTACGTCGCGGGGGGGGCCGAGGATGCAAGGAGCCAAGGCGTGGCTGCGACATGGGCAGCGGTGGCTGGAGCCGGAGACCGTGAAGAGCTAGGCCTTGGAATGGGAAGTTCTGTCGAGGAGCAACAAAAATGCGCAAACCTACTTTCTCGGCTCCGCACGGGTTTCTTGGATCTTCGCTGGGCCCCCCTGGCGGCGCCTGTGACGTCGCCGGCTTAGCGCCGATACAAGAGATCCGCGCGGACCTCGAGAAATGATGCTTATGCCTTTTTGTTGTTCCCTTATCGTGGGCGCACTCTGGAGCTTCCTGGGGTAATGATGGGCCCCCCATTCCGATCCAACAGATCCGATTCGATATCGGTTTCGGTCATTTCGATCCGATTCGATTCCGATGTTCCGACGATCCGATTGGGCCCGATGCTTGCTTGGCGTTGTTGTGCAGCCTGGCGCAGCCGATCCAATTCGATCTCAACCCCGTGCCGATACATCTCGATCCGACATTCTTACTCGATCTGATCGATCCGATTCGATGTTGACTGATCTTGTATTGGGCCCCCCGACGAAGGACGCCCAGAGCCCCTCCTCCTTGCTTCGCCGTCTTGTCTGCATCCGCTCGTCCTCTGAAGGGCCCCGCAGCAGGCGCCGCGGGGCCCTCCACGACGAGGGCGGCCTCGAGCCGCGCCGAACGAACATCGACCGCACCGTGTGCGGGCTTGTGTGGTCCGCGGAAGATATGTGTATTGCGTTGTTTCCTCTCGTGGCGTCGTCGATTCTCCTCCCAGCAATGGTACGGTGCACATTTTTGTTCGGCCCCCAGAGGCGAACAAACTATGCACGGTACCGCTCTGGAGCTGGGCTTGAACGGAGTCCAGACATGGCACGGTGCGTCGGCGCCGTTCTCGTATATGGGGTGTTGTTCCGTCGAGGTCTCCGTTCAAGTGCTTGGGCATTTCTGCGCAAGCTGTTCGACCAGGCCTGGTCTGTTGGTGCTTCGCACCCGCCGCTGCCTGGACATCCGTCCGACTTGGTTGCTCCCCTTTTTGTCGAGGTCATCTTCTTAGAGGTTGTTCAATGTGCCCCTTGCCCAAGGTGCCCCTAGCTCTTCGCTCCGTTTTGAAGCCCCTGGGACCCCTGGGCCTCCTGAGGGGTGCTCTGGAGGCCGCGGGGGCCTCCTTGGAAACCCAGGGGGCACCTAATTTGGGGCAAGGGGCACTTCTGGCAACACCCGATCGGGTGGTGGTGTCGGTCTTCAGTGCAAGCTCTTCGGCGAGGCTTGGATCTGCCAGCGCGGCTCCTGCCCTACAGCCAGACCGAGGCAATAAGATCGAGATCGGATCGGGGAGGGTACCCTAGTGTTCTTCGGGCTTGTTGAATGTTTTGGTGCATCCTGGGGGAGGGCACCCTCGAATGTTCTTCACTTTGGGCCGGTGGAGGGTCTCATGTTCTTGAAGGATGCTCTTCTGTCTTATCAGGCGATCGCAAACATGGATCAAGAGGGCGTGGATTGGCGACTGGTCCCGTTTCCGTGGGAAATCGCGGATTTCCGCCGCCGAGCGAGACGGCACCGGCCGCATTTTGGGGAGGGCACTTTCCCCGATCCATGGATTTGGCGACCGCGCGCCAAATCCATGGATCGCTAATCCATGTTTGCGCGTCCTGCTGTAGGAGCCCCGCCAGGTGCCCCCCGCCCCTGGCGCGTTGCGTCGGCAGTGCGGCCTCGGCTTGCCGCTCCGCACGTCGACGGCAGGCTTTCCCTGCGGGCTCCGCTCTGGCTGGTTCTCGTCGTTGTGCTTTCGGGTCTGCCGTAGTCAGCCATTCGCCGTGGCTTCTTCCAGCCAGCCGACGAATGTCCGAGTAAGTTCGCACGACAAGGCTGGACCTAAACGGCGTTTGGGCAATCTCGTGGGCCGTTTCGTTTTGACTTCGTTTTGCAGTAGAGGTGGATTGAAGACAAAACGAGGGGAAAAAAAACAAGCACAATACGAAAACGAAAAGCACCGCTTAGGTTCAGCCCTGTCACACGACGTGTTTTTTCTTTATGCGCCTCTTCTGCGGGCCCGTGGGAGCCGACCTGCGCTCGCCGGCGCTGCCGATTGAAACCAAGTGCGGGCGTTGGCTCCCGCTGCGGTCGAGCATAGGATCAAGATCGGAAACCGGGACTCAGACATTACCAGTGGCGTTTCTTCTCAATCCCACGACTTTCTGAGGGTCGGGGACGACGTCGGGGTGGTGTGGTGTATACTTCTCCCCCGTTTTCCCAGGGAAACAACGAAAAATGTATACCAGGATCCCGTATATACCAGGATCTGCGTTCCTGTGCGAATTTCAGCGCAGGGTCGGGAAAAGCGTCGGTGTATAGAGTTCGATTCCCTACAAGAAGCCTCTCCCCGAAAAGCTGCCCAAACTTTTCTTGCTGGAAAGCTGGCCCAGTTTCCTGAGCACGTTCGACCCCTCCAGCGTTAACGGTTGAATATTGCCCAGGCTGGTTTTAAGAAGGTTCCGGGGAGTTGGCCGAGATTCCTGAAATAATGTTCCTCTTTATCATTTGGTCGGCTGTACTGATTGTGGGCGCCCTCGGGAGCCTGCTTTCGGGAATCGAGTTCGCCAGAACTCGGGTTTGCCGACGCTTTTCGTCGAACCCGCCTTCGATTTTGAAGATCAAGTTTCCGTGGGATGCTTGCAGCGAGAGCTCGCGTCAAACGTCAGGCTGGGCCTCGTCGTTTTCCTGACGGCCCCGTCGGGCCAACCCGAGTCCCCCGAGCCCGATTCCCCGGGACCGGTTTCCATCCGGAGTCGCTCGGGGGCGGCAAAGAGGGGGGTGATGGCTAGGGGGGAATGGATTTCATGATGGCGGTGGCCATGATATTTCCCCAGATTTCATGGCGCCTCTTCCTATTTCATGACGTCCCTGGCCCCCCCCGCTGGGCCGCGCACGTGCCGCCGGTCATGATTTGCACCCCCCCCCTCCTGGACACCCCCCTCTTGGCCGCTCCCGAGTCGTGCCTCGACGGCCGCAGGGCTTGGCCGCCTCCTCCTCCTCCTCCTCCGCCCCCTCCCCCTACTCCTCCCCGCCTCATTGTCCTCCTACGTCTCCCTCACTCCTCCACCTCCCCCCTTCTTCCTACTGCTTCTCCGCCTCCTCCTCCTCCTCCTCCTCGTCCTCCTCCTCACTCCCATACGTCTGCCCTTATCATCCTACTCCTCCCCCAGGGCGTGCTGAGGCCTCCCACCGGGGAGGACGCCCGGAGCCGCGCCGCCGCGAGCGCGCCGCCCTCGGGCCTCCCCTCGGCCGCGGGCTCCGCCGCGCGGCCGCCCCTGGCGCCGGCTGGCCGCAGAGGCCCGCCCGGCAGCCCGCTGCTCCTCCGCCTCTGCCCGTCCTTCCAAAAGACTGCTTTACTCTGGCTTCACCTCGTTGCTTTTTCAGTTGTTCAAGTGTTTGTGCCATTTCTTCACGCTCACCTTGCGATACACGCGACGCCTTCATCCTTCCTGTCCTAAAGAGCGAGCTTTTCGGTGATTTGTAACGGAGCAGCTCAATGACAAGTTGGATCCCAGCTGCGGGGCGTCCCGGCCTGCCGGTGGGCCCACGGGAGACCGTTCGGAGAGCCTTTTGTGGCCTGCGCGAGGTGTTCGCGGAGCCATTCTGCCTGAGGCTGTTTCGTCCTGATGCGTCGGCTTCATCGGATGGCCTTCGGCCCATCCCGCCATCGTGCCTCGTTTGTGGGTCAGAGTCCTCAGGGATGCTTTCGGAGGTCTCTTCGTAACGCCCTCGGGCCTCCTGGGAGCCTCTAAACGGCCTCTTGGAAGCGTATTGGGGGCCTCTTGAGGCTTCTTGGGGGTGTCCCTTTGGGGGGCCTCTTTGGGGCTGCTTTGGGCCTCGTGGGGGCCTCCCAGGGGCCTCCAAGGAGCTTCTCGGGCCCGAGGGCTCGAAATGTCCATTTGGGTCCCCCGTCTGGGCCCTCTCTTGGAGCCGTCTTGGGAACCTCGTGGGCCGTCTTGGAGGCCTTCTGGGCCGCTTTGGGGCCGTCTTGGGGCGTTTGGGGGCCCTCTTGGAGACCTCTTAAGTTGTTTTGGAACGATATTGTGGGCTTCTGGGTCGTCTTGGAGCATCGGGATGCCGAAAAGCCGAGAACGCCAATATCATTCAGAAACCTGCGGAAAATACATGTGTTTTGCCTCTTGGGGATGCTCTTGAAAGCCTCTTAGTGCGTCTTCGCAGCCTCTTGGGCCGTCTGGAGGCCATCGTGAGCGCCTTGGAGCGATCGTTCGGCGATTCTGGACCCTCCTGGACCGTCTGGGCGGCCTCCCCAGGCTTTTTCTCGGCCCGTTTGGGGGCCCTCCTGAGCGAGGGGACCGTCCCAGAGGCCCACGCGAGAACCCTAGCCAGCGCCCAGCACCGCCCGAGAGCGCCCAAGAAACTGGGGGCCTGGGCCCTTAAGAAACGTGCAAACCTTCTACTTCTCAGGGCTGCATGAGCCTTGGGGCATTCGTGCCGAGACACGGTGGCGGATATTGTGAGAGCATCGTTTCGTTTCCAACCCTCTTGTGGTGCTGGGTCTTCGTTTTGAAGAGACGGTCCCCGCGTTCTCCTCCTGCCTCCTCCTCCCCTTCCTCTCTCCTCCCCCTTCCTCCTGCGTTTCACCCACCCAGTACAGCGCTTCGTGGCCCCATGGGGAGCTCCACCGAAGGCCCCAGTGGGACCGCCCGCATGCGTCATACACCACCCAGCACAGCATTTCGTGGTTCCATAGGGAGCTCCACCAAAGGCTCGACTGGGACCGCCCGCATGCGTCATCCACCACCCAGTACAGCGCTTCGTGTCCCCACAAGGGGCTCCACCGAAGGCCCCAGTGGGACCGCGCGCATGCGTCATCCACCACCAAGCACAGCGCTTCGTGGCTCCATAGGGAGCTCCACCGAAGGCCCCAGTTTGACCGCCCGCATGCGTCATCCACCACCCAACACAGCATTTTGTGGCCCCATAGGGAGCTCCACCGAAGGCTCCAGCGGGACCGCCCGCATGCGTCATCCAACACACAGTACAGCGTTTCGCGGCCACATAGGGGGCTCCACCGATGCGTCGGTCCACCACCCAGTACAGCGTTTCGGGACCCCACAGGGAGCTCCACCGAAGGCCCCAGCGGGACCGCCCGCATGCGTCACCCACCACCTTGTACAGCGCTTCGTGGCCTCATAGAGGGCTCCACCGAAGGCCCCAGTAGGACCGCCCGCATGCGCCATCCACCACCCAGTACAGCGCTTCGTGGCCCCATAGGGAGTTCCACCGAAGGCCCCAGTGGGACCGCCCGCATGCGTCATCCACCACCCAGTACAGCGTTTCGTGTCCCCACACAGAGCTCCATCGAAGGTGTCCGTGACGGAATTCGCATGGCGGCCCAGTGACGGAGTTCGCATGGCGGCGACTTGCTCGCTCTCTTTGCTCCGCGCAGCGGACGACCCGCGCGCGTCGCCGGGACCCTTTCGGGGCGACCAGCGCGCGTCGCGGGGATTCCGTGCGGCGCCGCGCCCGCAGCCTTGGACGCGGGCGTGCACGGGCAAAGAGGGAGAAGAAGAACGGGAAGGAAGCGGGCGCGATCCTTGTGAGAGGCGTGCCGACATGGGCGTCGACATTTATGCACGTAGACTCACGCGCGCGCAGACTCATCCACAATCAGACTCACTCGCTCTCTGTCTCTCGCACAGACCTATTGTCTTCGCTCGCGTCGTGTGCCCCGCCACGCATGTCGGCACGCCCCTCACACGGCTCGTGGCCCCATAGGGAGCGCGGGCGAAGATGATATTCATAATTTCGGTATTTACAACTGCATATGGTCGGGTCCTTCGCCAGGCGAATTATTTGAACATGAGTTTGTTCTAAGAGCTGTTCGTGGTAAGCCTTTGGGGGTGCCGGGACGGTCGGTCCATGCTCAGTCCTCGAGTCGTGGAAGGATCGAGACACAACAACAACAGCAACAGCACCACCAACAACACCAACGGTATTAACGTAATTCTGGTGCGGCCCAGGCAACCCCCAGCAGAGCATCCCCTTCCGCGACGCCCCTTCGCCTCAACCCAAGACGTGTGCATGCGGCCAGAGGGGAATTTCGAAGGCGAGGATGACGTCACGGAAGGCGTTGGTCACGGTAGGGGACAGTTAGGCCGCACCCGAATCATTTTTCGGAGGTCCGCGCGGATTGTTTGGCCCGCCGTTGGACCGTTGGACGTTGGATCGACGTTGGACCGTTGGACCTTTGATTTGAATCGGTTTGCTCGATTCATTTTCGATATCGGTCCGATCCGATCGATGCGATCCGATGCCGATTCCGGCCGACCCGATCCGGATGGCCCACCGACACGTGGCACCCTGCATTTGCGGATAAGAATGCGGAGGCGGCGGCGGCGGCGAGAGTATCGTCCCCACTCATTACCCCCAAGTGTTGCTCCCGCGTATTGCCCACAGGTAGTGCCCCCATGCATTGCCCCGAAGTGTTGCCCACACGTACTGCTTCCAAGTACCGCCCCCATGTATTGCCCCCACGTACCGCCCCCGTGTACTGCCCCCCCCATTTTTTTGCGAAGGCCGTACGGCCGGGTGCCGCCGACACGACGACGACGATGACGACGACGACGACGACGACGACGACGAAAACGACGACGAAAACGACGACGAAAACGACGACGACGACGGACAACGACAACGGACGACGACGACGACGACGTCGACGGACGACGACGACGACGACGACGACGACGACGACGACGACGACGACGACGACGACGACGACGACCGACGACCGACGACCGACGACCGACGACCGACGACCGACGACCGACGACCCGCGACCGACGACCGACGACCGACGACCGACGACCGACGACCGACGACGACGACGACGACGACGACGACGACGACGACGACGGCGACGGCGACGGCGACGGCGACGGCGACGGCGACGGCGACGGCGACGGCGACGGCGGCGGCGGCGGCGGCGGCGGCGGCGGCGACTGCGACGCCGACGACGCTGACGTGGGTCAGAGTCTTCAGGGATGCTTCTTGGGGTTTGTTTGGAGGGCTCTCGGGGTGGGAGCAGTTTTGGAGCCTCTTGGGAGCCACTCGGGGGCTTCTCGGGAGCCTCTTGGGTGCCTCTTGGGGCTTCCTGGGGGCAGTCTTAAGGGCCTCTTGGGGCGATCTTGGGGGCATCCTGGGCGGTCTTGGATCGTCAGGAAGCCGAAATGGCGAGAACGCTAAAAGACAATCGATGAAGTTTGCCTTGTGGGGCCTTCGTGGGATAGAGCTCTTGGAGGCCTGTTGGGGTGTCTTGGAGGCCTCCTATGCTGTCCGGAGGCTATCTTGGGCAGCTCGGACCCATCGTTCGGCGATTCGGAGCCCTCTTGGCCCATCTTGGGGCTTCCTTGAGGCTTTTTGGGGCTCCAGGACATCCCGAGGTGACATTCTGACCCCGGACCCCCACTGCTACCCCTCCCCGGGACCCCCCTCCCGTCACCGGCAGGGAAGGGATGCGATCAAAGGGAAGGGCCTCCGACGTTCTTCAATTTCTTTGTTCTTCAATTTCGTCGGAACTGACGACGACGACGACGATGAAGGCGGCTGAAACGGGAAAACGTCGCACCCACGCCGCAGGTTCGGCGGATGTTCCCCACTTATTGCCCCCTGCGAGATGCTATGTGATGCAATTCGAGCTATGAGATGCTATGTGATGCTAGGTTTTGCACGCCTGTGAGATGTTATGTGATGCTATTCGAACTGCTTGAGACGCATTTAAGGTAGACTTGCCGAATAAAACTTATGCTAACGGAGTTCCCCACACAATGATGTTACGGGGCTATCGGGATCAAGGGGCATTTTGTCATGAAATGGCCGACCTGCCCTCACCCCTTTCCGTCCTTTTCTATCACCCTCCTCCTTCTCTTCTGTCTCTCTGGAGCAGTGGGAGGGGCACGAAACCTGATACATGATATGGTGCGCCGATACCCTCCTCGCTCTGGCGGGGCCTCCCTGGAGCAGTGGGAGGGGCACGAAACCTGATAAATAATATGGTGCGCCGATACCCTCCTCACTCTGGCGGGGCCTCCCTGGAGCAGTGGGAGGGGCACGAAACCTGATACATAATATGGTGCGCCGATGCCCTCCTCGCTCTGCGGGGCCTCCCTGGAGCAGTGGGAGGGGCACGAAACCTGACACATAATATGGTGCCGCCATACCCTCCTCGCTGTGGCGGGGCCTCCCTGGAGCAGTGGGAGGGGCACGAAACCTGCTTCCCTGGAGGGGTGGGAGGGGCACGAAACCTGATAAATGATATGGTGTGCCGATACCCTCCTCGCTCTGGCGGGGCCTCCCTGCAGGAGTGGGAGGGGCACGAAACCTGATAGGTATGGTATGTTATAGTATGTTATGCGTGGTATGGTATAGTATGACATGGGATGGTATGGTAGGTACGGCATGGTAGTAGGGTATGGTACGTATGGTATGGTATGGCAGGTATGGTATGGAATGGTAGGTATGGTAGGGTCAGTACGATATGGTAGGTATGGTATGGTAGTAAGTGTTAGTGGTAGTGGTAGTGGGAGTACAGCAGCAGCACCGGAGGAGGAGGAGGGAGGAGGGAGGGAGAAGGAGAGGATGCTATTGGAAAACAAGAACCCCATTCAGGATGTGGGGAAAAAAACTTATCGCCCCCACATCTTGCCCCCAAGTGTTGCCCCCACGCATCGCCCCCACGAACTGCCCCCAGGTATCGCCTCCCAGAGACGGAGCCCTCCATCCAGCCAGCCGCGTGCGCAGAGAAGACGTAAGACCGCTCGGGCCCCCATCGCACTCTGATTCGTGCGATCCGATGCGGCTCGATGCTTGCGTGGCGCTGTTGTGCCTCCTGGCGCAGCCGATCCGTTTCGGCCCCGTGCCGATGCAGCCCGATCCGACGTACGTCCCGAGTCGATCCGATTTCCCGGCTCGATGCTGACGGATCTTGCCTTGGTCGTGCGAGGAAGCCCAGACACGTTCGCGTCGTAACAAAAGCCACGACAGGAGGCGTCTGGCCGTTTTCGGCCCTTGGGGGCCCTCGCCAGACCCGCGGACCGTCAGAACACGAAATACCATTCGGGATCCCATCGATGGATAACCGGCCTTGGGGAAAACGTTGGGATTTCGGCCCGTACTGAAACAAAAATGGCATCGGATTCCGAGGCGGAGGAGGAGGAGGAGCCAGGTGTGGAAGAGGCAGGGAGGAGGAACTGGGAGTGAGGAGGAGGAGGAGGAGGAAGGATGGAGGAGGACCGGACGCCCAGCCCGCTGAGCTAGGGATGAGGGGAGATGGATGATGGAGGGGTGAAGAGGGACGAGGAGCCAGTTGTGGAAGAGGTTGTGGTCGGGGAGTCCAGGCCTCCCACGACATGTGCTTTGTCCACCGGCGGTTTCTCTTCGGTTTCTGCCCTCGGGGGTAGGTTCTGGGCCCCAGGGTGAGACATTCCCCTTGGGAAGCAGTCGGGACCTTTGAACCGTAGATGGGACAAGCCACACTGGCGGATGTCAACGGCCGTGGGAGATGAGAAGGAGGAGGAGGAGGAGGAGGAGGAGGAGGAGGAGGAGGAGGAGGAGGAGGAGGAAAAAGAGGAGGACAAATCACACGGGCGGATATCAGTGGCCGTGGGGGAGGAGGAGGAGGAGGAGGAGGAGGACGAGGAGGAGGACGAGGAGGAGGAGGAGGAGGAGGAGGAGGAAGAGGAACGCAGCGCCTCAGGAAGGTCTCCCGCCGCGCACGCGGGCGCGCGACGGACTACCCCCTGGCGCCGCCTACTCACGGCACGGTGCCGCAAGAGCAGGAGGCAATGTAGAAGGAGAGCAGCTGGAAGAAGTCGCCTTCAAGGCCGTGGACGCAGGCCAACTTGCCGCCGACGAAGAAAGCGTCGCCGCCGAAGAAGACGCCGTGCCACCAGCCGAACACGGAACGGCAGCGAATCACGATATGGTCGATCATCGCGCCGCGTGGCTGCAAGAGGAGCACCCTGCGGGAGCGGCGCTGCTGGGGTACGTCGGGCATGAGGCGCCAGGCCCTTCTTGACACGCCTGATCGCATCTTGCTGGTTGCGGCGCGTGGACTCGTCGGGCGAGAGCCCATCGCACCTCAAGCCAAGCTTCCGCGCTGCGCGGACATCTCCCGCCGCACAGTGCGACCCGCAGCGTCTGCAACAGTAAACACGATTGCCCCTGAGCACGTCGTGCCCAAGCGCGGCGAAGGCGTCCCCGACCTCCTCGGCCAGGGCAGGTGGCAACAAGGCTGCGGGGGTCGAGGGCTGTGAGCTCCCTGCGAGCGCCAAGGCCGCGCCCAGGGCCATGCCAGCCCTCTGGTCGCCGTTGAGAACCCCGCCCTCGCCGAAGGCGCGGAAGTACTCGGCGTCGAGAGCACCGGCAACGCGCGAAGGGCGACATACACGATGAGAGCCAGTTTGCAGCCACTCGAGGGAGGAGCCCCTTGCGGCCGCGACTCCACATTGGGTGCATCGGCACCGCCCGAGGCTGGCGCAGGCAAGGACATGGCCCGCACTGCGTGCCACCACAATGGGCCCGGCCTGCTCGCAAGGTGGCCGGGGGGCCTTCACGTCGCACCCCCATTGTTTGCGAACCACCACCTGCAGTGCCGCCCAAGAAATGAACTGCAGGACCTTGCGGCGCTGTTTCAGCGCAGCTGTTACCGCCTCGGCTACCGACCCGGCCAGCGCGTGAGAGGCCGCACCACAGCGCGCGAAATAGTTTGCCCGGCCGTTGCCCAGCCAGTCACGCAGCTCCTGCGGCCCTGTGCCCATCAGCTCCTCCGAGGACCTGTGCGCTGGCGTCGATCGGAACTTGGGAGGGCCCCGCAGAGTGCGCCTGCGGCTGGCCACGAAGATGCCCCGCCACGCTCTAGCATACTCGGCGCGACCCTGCTCGAGCTCGGGGCGCCAGCGCTCTCCTTCCTGGGCGAGCGCCAGCAGGTCGGTGACGAAGCACTGGCGGTCAGGGAAAGCGTCGAGCCCCTCCCAGATCGCGGACCTCGCAGCACGGCCGACAGTCTGCGCCAAGTATGGAAGGGGCCCGAACCGCGCCCTAATTGGGAGCCAAGAGTAAGGATCAAGCTGCACAACTGCTTGTCCACACCTCCGCACCTGGGGAACACCTGAGTCGCGACCAGACCCGTGGGTGTAAGAAACGGGGCCCCAAAAGCCATGGGCGTCGCCCCAGAGGCAGACATCATGCCTCCGCGCATCTGCGCGTGGCAGCAAGGCGGGAGGCTCCGGCATGCCAAAAACGAGGGAGGACTGCTCGAAGTTCGGCGCGCCTGATCCAAGACCCGCTTGGATAAGTTGGTCGCGCACCTCAGCCAGCACTTGGGAGGTGGAAGATAGCACGGCCATTCAGCGTTGGTGTTACTGTATCGGGCCCGCCATGCCCGCGCGGCGCATCAGGCGCCGAGGCTGAAGCCGCCGCCGCAGGGGGCAACGGGCCACTCTGTTCCGAAGAAGCCGGCAGCGCACAGAGGACACTCCGCGCGCCCAGCCGCGCCTTCTCCTGATGGCCGCCGCGCCCGTCGGGCGGCACAAAGTCGACCTCTTCATCAACCCCTTGCCCGATGCCTAGAAAGAAGTCGCCCTCGGCCTCCATGGCGCTGGGCTGCTGGGCGCAGGTGAAGGGCGGCAGGGCCGGGTCGGCCCGACTCTCGAGGTGGTCGCGAACTTGCCGGCGTAGGTCGCCGATACCTTGTTGTAATACAGGGGCTTTTTTAGGGGGCAAGAGGGTCCCTGAAATACCATGCGTGTTCTGCGCTTGTCGCAGGCCTTGGACATGGTCCGTCGGCTCCTGCTCCGCGGGTCGCATCTGCCCTGCGGGTGGGCGGGTCAGTAGCGCGGGGATTTCCAAGAAGACATGGCCCCAGCATTCATCGGGCGCAAGGGCCGCCCCGCAAGCCTGACAAGGGCGCATGGGCATGTCGAGCTTCAAGTCCCCGCGAATCGGCATGGGTATGTTGCCAGACCATAGCGCCTGCAAAGCTCCCAGCTGCCCTACGGCGCGGACACCCTCGACCGCGCACCTGAGCCCACGGTGCCAGATGGGCGCACCAGCGTGGCAGTACATGTGGCTGGCGAGGCGGTCATGCTGCCAGCGCTGCGCGCCCTGCACCAAGGGCGGTCGCGGGTCAGCAGGGCACGCGCGGCGCAGGTCATACTGGTTGCCCAGGTCGCCATGCAAAACGTGCGGCGCTTTCATGTCCCAGGCTAGCCGCCTGAGCGTCAACCACGCCGCGGCCATGGGGGCCTTTGGCATTGGCCCAACTGAGAGGGACAACCCGCTCATTGAGCGCTGTCCAAGCGCTTTGAAGGCGGCTAGGCGACGCACGCCCATCCCAGATCCAGGCGGCGTAGTTCAAGACCAGGCCCAGCGTGGCATGATAGATGGGGTCGTACTCCTCCGGAGGGTGAGCAAGGACGTATGCCGTGACGCTCACGTGGCGTTTGTCAGTGCGCCCGTTTAGCACCGCGGCCAAGTTGCGCATCTCGCGCAGGGGCGCGCCTGCCAACCCCGACACTCCAGCGCCGTGCCCTGCGGACGGCATGCGCCCAGTCCGCCACAGGATGGAGGCCTTGCGCCCCGCCGCGCGACGCAGCATGAGGAGTCGGTGCTCGCGCCCCCGCACGGCCTTCAGGCGCTTCTTCTCAACCTTCCCCAGCACCCGAAGGCCATGCGGCTCATTGCCAAGGTTGCGCATGTCGGGCTTGAGGCACCGCCCGAGGCATCCGCCGCTGGATCCCGTGCACCACAAGGCGGACCTGCGCTGACCCAGCCACCGCCGCGGACTTAGCAGGTTGGAGAATAAGCCCGAGGCCCCTGGCCTCTGCAGTGAGCACCATCGCAGTGCGCAGCAGCAGCTTGAGATCACCGAGGTCGGGGGCGACCATCTGCAGGCCGATGTCGTCCACCAGCGAACGTGGCTCGATGGTCGGCACAACCCTGCTGGCCCGCTGGAGGACACGGTACGTCAACAGGTAGATGAGGTAGGTGGCATGCGTGCACCCCGCCAGCACCCCCTGAAAGGCGACGACGGAGCACGAGAGGCTGCCGCACGCCTTGATGCGCCGTGGCTGCTGGTAGAGCTGCAGCAACATCCAGAGCAGGCGCATCGGGTAACCCAGTTCCCGTGCCTCCCGCATGAGCGCGCGGGGACTCACCAGGTCAAAGCACTTCACCACGTCTAGGAGGATGGTACAAGTGTGGTCGCCGATGAGGCTGCTCACCTCTTGCTCCAGACTGTGAGCGAAAGCCGAGGCCGTGGATGCTCACGATCGATCTCACTATCGGTCTCGCTCGATCGGTCTCACTCGATCGATCTCCGAATCGATCTTACTCGATCTATTTCATTCGATCGATCTCACAATCGACCCCACGATCGATCTCACAATCGATCGCACGATCGATCTCACAATCGATCTCACATTCGGTCTAACTATCGATCTCACTATCGATATCACAATCGATTTCACAGTCATCATCATCGCCATTATCATCAACATCAGCGTCATCAACGTCGTCAACAACATCATCACCATCATCAGCATCATCGGGACACCATCATCATCATCACCTCATCACCATCAACATCATCATCATCACCACCATCATCATCATCATCATCGGGACACCATCATCGTCACCATCATCATCATCAACATCATCATCATCGGGACACAATCATGATGACCATCGGAACACAACCATCATCATCATCAGCATCATCATCTCATCACCATGATCGTGAACAACATCAACAACAGCATCATCACCATCATTGGGACACCATCATCAGCATGAGCATCATCATCAGCAGCAACATCATTATCACCAACACCATCATCGGAACACCGTCATCATCGCCACCATCATCACCATCATCACCATCAGCATCACCAACATCATCGGGACATCATCATCATCAACATCAGCATCATCATCACCATCATTGAGCCACCATCATCAAAATCATCACCAACACATCACCATCCTCATCAACATCATCACCATCGAGACACCAGCATCGTCACCATCATCATCGGGGCACCATCATCATTATCACCATCATCAGCAACAGCATCATCATTAACCTCATTATCATCGGGACACCATCATCATCATCATCATCATCTCCATCACCATCATCATCATCAAATCATATGATCATCATCAACATGATCAGGAGTATCAACATCATCATCATCGGGGCACCATCAGCTTCCATCATCATCATCATCATCAGCATCATCATCAGCACCAGCAGCAGCATCATCATCATCATCATCATCATCGGGACACCGACGGGACACCGGCGCGACACTGGCGGGACACCGCGCGCCACCGGCCCCCGAGCGGGACACCGGCGGGACACCGCGGGGCACCGGTTGCCGGAACGGAGACTTTTGGTCCGGCCGCGCCTCAGCTAAAGGAGACTTACATCTCGCCCGCCCACGCAGCTTCGCCTCGCCCGCACGCACGGCACGCACGAACACGAAACCGAAACTGATTTCCCGGTAGGGGGGCTCTCCGTTCCACTTCGATCTCACCCCCTCACCTCCGACGAGAGCTGGTAGCAATCCTCGTTTTCCTCCCTCCTTTTCCTCCTGGCCCTCGTCGGCGGGGCCGACCTCCAGCTCGCGCTAGCGGTTGCGCACGCCCCGCCACTGGGGCCGCGCCGTTGCGGAAGCGCCGACGGTGCGCGCGTCCGCGCGCGGCCGATCTTCGCCCTCCTCCCCTCGCTTCCCAGACCCTTCGCTTGGTGAAAATAAGCGGGTGGCTTTTGACATTTACTGCCCCTCGGACAATGGACAGACTCGGCCCAGCGAAACTCGGCCAGGCTGAACTCGGCCCAGGCCGAATCAGCTTGGCCGAGTTCAGCCTGGTCGAGATCAGCCAGCCCAAGTCAGTCTGGCCGAGTTCGGCCTGTCCGAGCTCAGCTGGCCGAGATCAGTCTGGTCGAGTTTTCCCTGGCCGAGCTCAGTGGATGCCCCTTGGGGGCCTTCACTGGGCCCCGGGACAGTGAAAAACAATTCGGTGTGAAAAATCGTGCCCAGGGGAAGGGTTTAGTTCAAGCAGTGGCGAAGCGTCCTGGCTCGCCTATAGCCCTACCAAACAATGTTCTATGAACCTTTTTTTGTGGTTTCCAGGAAATGTTCTTAGAACATTTCTGGCTGGGACTGTCTTGTTTTAACGCATCGGGCCTATGTTCTAAGAGCATTTTTGGGTTCTATAGGAATGCCGAGACGGTCGGCCCCTGCTCAATTAGTCGTGTGAGCAACCGCCATGTCGGGGGTCTGGGATCCTGCCTATAGGCGAGCTCGCCCCGGCGGCGGCCGCGGCGGCGGCGGAGGCGCCTCCCATCCATGAGCGGGTGGGGAGCGGGAGAACATGCGCTCTTCCGCGGTCGGGGGCGCCTGTCCCGGGGCGGCTGGGAAGGTCATGCCTCTGCGGGTACTTCCCAGCCGCCGTGGGCCAGGCGCCCCCGATCGCGGAAAAGCTGCCGTCATGGAGCCCAGCGTTTGGTGTGCCAGCAGTGCCGTGGCGGACCTTGCGGTGAGGTCCTCGGAGAGTCCGAGGTCACCTCGGGGCCTGTCACCGCACCGCTCGGGGACCCCCAGGTGTCACCCGCAGGGGTCCGAGAGCCGTGGTTCTCCGAAGGGGCGGCGCCAAAGCGCTGCAACACGACGGTCTGCCACAGGGGGGCCTGGCTCGGGAAGAACACACCAAGGCAGCGGCACCCAAGGGTCGATTTTTGTTATGAGGATCCCTGCGCGTCAAGCTTCGGGGCTTGGTCGAAGAAGACGCGTTACGCCCCTGGACGGCCGCGGCCACAGAATGCAAAGTGTGAAGCGCTGCTCGACATGGCCATGCATTGCACGCGCCAGAGCTCTGCGCCACGACGTCTTGCCGAACGGAGGCCCGACTCGGGAAAAGATCACCAAGCAGGGCACATGTCGATCCGTTCGATCCGATGCGATATATATATATATATATATATAGAGAGAGAGAGAGAGAGAGAGAGAGAGAGAGTTCGGTCAGGTGCCATGCGGACCCTCCCGCTGGGGCCTTCTGTGGAGCTCCCTATGGGGCCACGAACCGTGTGAGGGGTGTGCCGAAATGGGGCGGCGGTGCCATGCGGACCCTCCCGCTGGGGCCTTCGGTGGAGCTCCCTATGGGGCCACGAACCGTGTGAGGGGTGTGTCGAGCAGAGGTGGGACGCGAAGGAGGAGGAGGACGACGAGGAGGAGCAGTTGGAGGAGGAGGACGGGGAGGAAGAGGAGGAGGAGGTGGAGGAGAAGAGGAGAGGAGAGGAGAGGAGGAAGGAGACGCGGGGCGCTGTCTCCTCAACACGAGGACCCAACAACACAGGATGGTTGGGAAAAACATGCGTTTCAGATAAGAGGGACAGCAACCACTGTTAAAAAAGAAGGTGTGTCAGGTCAGAGGGCCAGCAATCGTTGTAAAACCACTGTTTTCCATTATGTTTGTTGGCTGGCCCTCTGATTAGAAAACAGCACTGTTTTGTTACCTGTGTCCCGGAACATGTTTTTACAATGGTTCCGCCCCGCTGCGGGGGTCATCCTCCTTCTCGCCCTCCTCCACACTATTTCATAGCAGGAGGGGGCGCCCAAAAGTGGATGCCCCCCCTGTAATATGTGGAACAACCCGCTAACGATCAAATATTGCTGCTGAGCAATTGCGGGGTGCTACGTTTTTCCCAACCAACCTGTGGTGTTGGGTCCTCGTTTTGAAGAGACGGCGCCCCGCGTCCCACCTCCTCTCCTCCTCTCTCCTCTCCTCCTCTCCTTCTCTCTCCTCCGCACACCCATTTCGGCACACCCCTCACACGTTTCGTGGCCCCATAGGGAGCTCCACCGAAGGCCCCATGGCTGCCGTCCGCATGCGTCCCGCACACCCATTTCGGCACACCCCTCACACGTTTCGTGGCCCCATAGGGAGCTCCACCGAAGGCCCCAGTGCTGCCGTCCGCATGCGTCCCGCACACCCATTTCGGCACACCCCTCACACGTTTCGTGGCCCCATAGGGAGCTCCACCGAAGGCCCCATGGCTGCCGTCCGCATGCGTCCCGCATACCCATTTCGGCACACCCCTCACACGTTTCGTGGCCCCATAGGGAGCTCCACCGAAGGCCCCAGTGCTGCCGTCCGCATGCGTCCCGCACACCCATTTCGGCACACCCCTCACACGTTTCGTGGCCCCATAGGGAGCTCCACCGAAGGCCCCATGGTTGCCGTCCGCATGCGTCCCGCACACCCATTTCGGCACACCCCTCACACGTTTCGTGGCCCCACAGGGAGCTCCACCGAAGGCCCCAGTGCTGCCGTCCGCATGCGTCCCGCACACCCATTTCGGCACACCCCTCACACGTTTCGTGGCCCCACTCCACCGAAGCATGCGTCCCGCACACCCATTTCGGCACACCCCTCACACGTTTCGTGGCCCCATAGGGAGCTCCACCGAAGGCCCCAGTGCTGCCGTCCGCATGCGTCCCGCACACCATTTCGGCACACCCCTCACACGTTTCGTGGCCCCATAGGGAGCTCCACCGAAGGCCCCATGGCTGCCGTCCGCATGCGTCCCGCACACCCATTTCGGCACACCCCTCACACGTTTCGTGGCCCCATAGGGAGCTCCACCGAAGGCCCCATGGCTGCCGTCCGCATGCGCCCCGCACACCCATGTCGGCACACCCCTCACACGTTTCGTGGCCCCATAGGGAGCTCCACCGAAGGCCCCAGTGCTGCCGTCCGCATGCGTCCCGCACACCCATTTCGGCACACCCCTCACACGTTCCTCGTGGTTTCGTGGCCCCATAGGGAGCTCCACCGAAGGCCCCAGGCTGCCGTCCGCATGCGTCCCGCACACCCATTTCGGCACACCCCTCACACGTTTCGTGGCCCCACAGGGAGCTCCACCGAAGGCCCCATGCTGCCGTCCGCATGCGTCCCGCACACCCATTTCGGCACACCCCTCACACGTTTCGTGGCCCCACAGGGAGCTCCACCGAAGGCCCCAGTGCTGCCGTCCGCATGCGTCCCGCACACCCATTTCGGCACACCCCTCACACGTTTCGTGGCCCCATAGGGAGCTCCACCGAAGGCCCCATGGCTGCCGTCCGCATGCGTCCCGCACACCCATTTCGGCACACCCCTCACACGTTTCGTGGCCCCATAGGGAGCTCCACCGAAGGCCCCAGTGTTGCCGTCCGCATGCGTCCCGCACACCCATTTCGGCACACCCCTCACACGTTTCGTGGCCCCATAGGGAGCGCCACCGAAGAAGATATTCACAAGTGCGGTACTCTCAACTGCATATGGTTGGGTCCTTCGCCAGGCTATTTTTTTCTGTTCGGGCCTTCGCCCGAGCCCGCGGGGCCACTGCAAGGAACGCCAGAGACACCATGAGACACGAGGGGGCAAAGCGGGACAAACGGGACACGCGCAAGGGACACGAGAGGGTAATAAGGAACGCCAGGGGGTGCACAGGGGGACAACAGAGGGACAACAAAAGACAACAGGGAACCCAGCAGGAAACCAAAAGAGCCGCACGGGGCACGCCAGAGGCAGCCGACGAGAGTAACTCCAAAAAAGTGGTCGGCAGCTTTGTGCGTTCATTGCGCGCCAGCCAGTGCTGCAAGGGGTGATCCGCAAGATGGACCCCCCCCCCGCCCCTTGCAGTCCCGCGCGCGCGCCGCGCACGCGATGCCATGCAACGTCGCAGAAACCGCGTCAACCACGCTGCTCTGCAACAAAAGGCACCCTAAATCGGGGTCGCCCTCGCCATCCCCAAAAGGGCCAACGCCGACGGCGCTGCGTCTAACAGCGGCTCATCGTCAGCGATGACACCAGGCCAACAAGCACGACATCACACTCGCAAAACATCTTCATGGCGCTAGTTTGGAGGACAGCCGAAAAGGTGGCCGCCCCCCATGGCGAACCCGAACAACGCCAGCAGCGATGGCGATGCATGCATGCGTTGGGAGATCGCCCATCGCCCTTTTACAGTTCGCTTTCCCCTTCTCTCTTGCCAGCGCTGTTGCCCGTAGCTTTATCGACTCTAGATCAAGCGCGCGCCTCGCTGTCACCTTCGCAACGCTTCCCGTTGCAACCATGGCGAACCTCGTGGCGGGGGGCGTCAAATCTCGGGGGGGAGGTGCTCACGGGGGACGAGTCCGCCACCGAGCAAATCGCGCGGGCCTGGGGGCAACATGGAGACTCTGAAGTCGCGCGCTCAGCTGGAGAAGCCCAAGCGTTTTGATCCAGATCCTCCTGGCTGCCATCGTTCGCGGGACATGCCCTTGAGGAACATCGACAACGTGGCAAACGTGAAGCACGTCGTAGATTGGGGTCAAGATCGGGGCGGAGTGCCAGGAGCTGTCCGACACAAGCTCTGTGGACATGGTCGACATCATGCGCGCGGCGACTACGCGCCCTTGCCGCTTCCGTTCAAGCCGAGGAAGGGCACGAGCGAGTTGGCGT
>CAUYUJ010001803.1:413132-465059 GCA_963575745.1 Prorocentrum cordatum
GCAACGTTTTAGCACGGATGTGCGCTGTTCTGGGGCGAAGGTTCCATCTCGAAAATAATCCGCCCTGCCTCCTTGAAAAAGGCTGTTAATGTTAAAGACAGACGTGCGCGTTTCTGCGGCGAGAGCTTAGTTTCTTGAAAACTTCCAGCCCCGCATCTTTGAAGCGGTTGCAAGTTGTTGTTGTTTCTTCTTTTTTTGAGAAAATACAAATGTGTGTGGCGTTAAAGCGAGATCTCCAGTTTGAAACAACCCGTCCTGCATGTTTGAAACAGTTGCAAATATGTAAGACGACAGCGCGCGGCGTTCAGGCGAGAGCTTAAAAATAGCCCGCCTGGCAACCTTAAATCGGTTGCCAACGTTCACGACAGACGTGCGCAATGCTGAGCCGAGAACATGTTTTTTGAAAACGGCCCGCTCTTCATCGTTGAAGCTGCAGCAAGTGTCAGCTGTTTCGTAACAGGCGAGCAATTTTCAGGCGAAACGCCTTGAGCTTCTTGGAGAGATTCTACTTCGGAATGGGCCAGATGCCGAACGAGCCAGGCTTTTCGGACGAAGCCTTCCGCGAGCTTCTCACTGGATCCGCCGTGAACTCCGCTGACGGCGGCTCCCGCGCCTCGTGCTCCAAGGAGCGGGTCTCTTGGCCTGAGCCTGGCTCGTACCTTGCTGACTTGATCTGTCTCAGGTAAACCGTGATTGGGCTCGAGATTGGCAGATTAATTTGCTCATGACCCCCGACGAAGGTGTGGAGGGGGGTGCGGCGGTTTTGCCCCAACGGGCCCTTCTTTGATCTTCGGTTGGCACGGGATCCAACTTTGCATGGCGACTTCGACCGTCGGCCCCATCATTGTGGGACGCTGCACTTCAGGAGGCCTCTCACTCTCGCCACACGATCGGTAATTATGTTAACATGAAGAAGAAGTCGTGGCGACAGCACATCGTCTTCGACAATCGATATGCCAGCGGTTTTCCATCCTGCACCCGCAACACGGCTACCTACCGCACCCACAGCGTCGGCCGTCGAGTGCGACGACCACCCGCTGCAGGTCGCTTGCGGGGGCGGCGACAACGCCTTCTACTGTCAGCGCCCGATGTCCGAGCTGGAAACCTACTTCACCCTGTCGACGCTGGCTGGGATTGCCCACGTCGACGGCCAGAGCGTGCCGGCCGGCACCTCGCTGTTCCCGTGCCTCGCTATCTTGCCGATGGGTTGGTCGTGGGCGATGCATGTTTTTGCCAGGCGGTGACCATGAGAGCGATCTGACGGCAGCGGCGTCGGCGGCGACGGCGACGGCGACGACGATGACGACATCGGCGGCGGCGGCGAGGGCGACGACGACGACGACGACGACGACGGCGGTGGCGGCGGCCGCGGCGACGACGACGGCGACGACGGCGAAGACGACGGATGCGGCGGCTGCGGCGACGCTTATTGTAATGGCCTTGGAGGATCGGCCAGATTAGTGTGTGTCTGTGTGTCTGTGTGTGCCGAGCTCCCCCGAAGGCGCCGGCGGCGGCGGCCGAGGCAACGGCGCTGCGCCGCGCCAGACGGGAGGCGCCGCGACGGGCGGCGGGGGGGGTCTTCGAGGAAGGGTCTGGCAAGGCGCTGCGGCGGCGGGGCAGTCGGTAGTAGCGGCGAGGTGTCGGCGATAGCGGCGTGGGTAGCGGCGTGGCCGCCAGGAAGTAGGCGTGGCAGCCAGAGGGTGCTGGAGGCCTGGGTGAAGGGTGGTGGCGGCGCCATTGAGGTTGTTGGGTACGTGTTCGGCCCTTGTCGGGCCCCTCGGACCTCCAGATACTTTCGGGCCGAACGAAACGGGGGGACAGGGAAAGGGGGGGTACGAAATCTGCTGCATGCAGCTGGTTTCGGCCCCGCCGCTGGGCCCATTCCTCGATACATGGGCGCCTCCCGGCGCCGGGAGGCGCTGGGAAAATCAGCTACGTGAGCTGATTCTCTACCCTACCCTTTGATATCCCCCCTTTCGTCCCCCCGATACTTCTGGGGACGTCGAGGGGCCTCTGGGTACTGCTTCATGCGGCGGCGGCGTGGCAGCCAGAAGGGGGCGCGACAGCCAGGTGGCGCGGGCGGTACTAGTAAGGGGCCTGGGCGGTTCTGCCACGTCCTAGCGCCAGGATGGGCGAGCGGGGGTACGGAGGGGGGGGGAGGAGGAGGAGGAGGAGGAGGAGGAGGAGGAGGAGGAGGAGGAGGAGGAGGAGGAGGGGGAGGAGGAGGAGAGGAGGAGGAGGAAGAGGAGGAGGAGGAGGAGGAGGAGGAGGAGGAGGAGGAGGAGGAGGAGGAGCAGCAGAGCAGGAGGAGGAGGAGGAGGAGGAGCAGGATGAGGAGGAGGAGGAGGAGGAGGTGGGCAGAGGGACCAAGGCCCCGTGGAGGTACCCCAAGCCGAACGGCACGCAGAGGTGGACAGCCCCAGCGTGAAGCGTTCCTGCCTGGGACTTTGGCGCCAGAGGGTTGGCGGGCAGGGGGGTTCGAAGGCGTCCTGAGTTCTGGTCGGCTCGCGGGCGCAACGGGGTCCAGGGGCGCGCATGTCCTCCTCCTCCTCCTCCCTCCTCCTCCTCCTCCTCCTCCTGCTCCTGCTCCTCCCTCCTCCTCCTCCTCTCCTCCTCCTCCTCCTCCTCCCTCCTCCTCCTCCTCCTCCTCCTCCTCCTCTCCCTAATCTTGCTTGCCTCCTCCTCCGTCGAAGGACGCGCGGGCATCTCTCAGGCGATCGCAAACATGGATTTAGAGGGCGTGGGTTAGCGAAGGGTCCCGTTTCCATGGAAATCGCGGGTTTTCGCCGCCGAGCGGGGCGGCACCGGCCGCATTTGGGGGAGGGTACTCCCGCGCGCCAAATCCATGGATCGCTGATCCATGGCTTTGGCGACCGCGCGCCCATGCTTGCGCGCCCCCGAATCTCCGAGCGCGGCCCGGGAGGACGCGGGTTGCCCCAAAACCCGGGGCACAGCGCCAGAGATCCAGGTCACAATTTTTGCAGATTTTTAGGGGGCAAGGGCTCTCCCCTCCGACACGCGTGGAGACGCCGGCCTCGTCCACAGTGGAATGTGCGTCTTCAAGCGCACGGCGGCCCCTTTTGCGGATTGGCATCTCCGCCGCCTCTCGGCACGCTCCTTGCAACACGCTGGCCCGCTGGGCGCCACCGACACGAGCCTGGGTTTGAGTCGGGCCTGGGATATTCCAAAATAGCCAAAACATAGTCTGGGGACGATGTTCTCAGCATGTTTTGATTATTCGGGGGGCATTTTGGGGTTATTTTCACTTGTTTGCCCAAAATCCGCCTGTAGGGGGACATGCCCGACCGAAGTCTGGGTGTGCCATCCGCTCCCCCAGATCTACGTATTCGTCGTTGCAACATTGGGTTTTCCGAACCGCTCGAGGCGGCCTTCTGGGACATTGACGAGGCGAGCATTTCCAGGAACCGCGTCTCTTTAAGATGTGTTGCTTCATGGTTGTTTAGTGCGCGTTGCATATTCATACGCGTGTTGTCGCGCAGCTTCGGCCTTTCGCGCCTGGTTGCATCACAGGTTTAGCAGAACGCACGCATCAGTCGATGGTCGTACATGATGCGGAGGGGGTGCGGCATGACTTGTCTTCCGCTAGTTCCGTCCTCTCACATTGGCGTACTCGGTGCATCCAGCATACACAGTGCTTCGGTCTGCTGCGTCACATCCCTCAAAATTTCGGATTCGAACACTCTGAATGTTCACAGATTGAACCCGAACACGTAGATCACAAACAATGACATGCCAACACATTGCCGTATTTTCAATCATAGACCCGCGAGTTCCAAATTTAAGACCCAATACGTCACGAATGGCCCCCTGAGAATGCTGATACATTGTAGCCAAAATCCTTGGAACTTGAATGTTCCGACCTGTTCCATGTATTCACCGACGGAATCGCACTAAGTAAGGTCGAATCCTTGGGATCTCAAGGTCAGTTCCTGAACTCCTACGTGAGCAGCACGCTGCGTTATTGAGTCCTGAACCGTGAACCCGAAACTCAGGCCCTTGCATTTTCACCACCAGCTCTCAGACCTCACACCTGTCAATGTCAGACAAGTCTGCCAGAAACTGTAGGGCACAATTTAGGGATTCCGAATCCCGAGCCACACAGTCAACTAGTTGAAGCTGCCCGCCACTGAATGAGAATGACGTCGGTGCCAGCCGCAAACACACGGGGCCCGAACGGTATCCAGTTCACGCGGTGCAGCCATTGTCCATCCAGCGTGGGTTCGGTAGACAAGGGTGCCAAACCTATTTGGCGTTCGCAGTCTGTGTTGGCAGTGGCTGGTGGGTATACTCTGAACGTTCATGTTCATCTCCAGAGGTTATCATGGAGACGCCAGCGCGTCGGAGATGATCTTGGCACAGCTGGGAAGATCCACGCAATTTGCGTGTGTTGACCTAGACTGTCCTGTGCGCTAAGCTGCCACAAGTGGGTTGCACTGTAAGCTGTAACGTTCATGTGCAATACGCGCTGGTGAGCTGCATGATGCGTCTGGTGATTAGCCTTGTTCGATGCCATAATCCATTCACGCAGATTCGCCAGGCATTTGCAGCAGTGGGACAAGCAGCGAGTTGAGGATGTCGCCATGCGGTACCAGCAGAAGCGCGAGGCCAGGGTGCGCGTTGCCAAACAGTTCCCGCCGCACAGAGTGTCGTGATGATCGCCTTCCCTTTCTCCTCCTCCTGCTCATCTTCTTCTTGTTACCGTTATCTTAAAATGCAGTTGCGTGGGAGAGATCGTTGTCATTACTTCTTGCAGGGATCCACCAATCTTTGTTCGAGACATTATTCCCACACTTTGATACGCTTGGCTGTCCCGCTTCTCTTCCGAGCGGCGTAAATGTGAGCCACAAGATGCACCTCTGCACTCGCACTACGAATGCAGAAGCGGGGAACAATTTGCAATGGCGTGCGGACGGCGTTGGGCTGGCAAACTACTGGCCCCAGTGTGTTCCCGCAAGATCCGGGTTGATTTCCGCAGATAGATGTTTTTTGGCGAACGGTCGCCAGAGGAACCGACGCCGATATTTTATCAACCAAACAGGTTTGCCCTATAGTTGTCCTAGCTCATCATAAATAATTGGTCTTCAGGGCCCCCCCCCCTCCTTTTCCAATGGCACCCCCCTTATTTCCAATGGCCCTCCCCTCATCCCCCTTTTCTAATGGCATCCCCCTCATTTCCACTGCCACCCCCCTTATGTCCAATGGATTCCTATGAGTCGTATGCATTCCTATGCTTGCTTGCTCTCGCTTGCTTGCTTGCATGTGCTTGCTTGCTCTTGCGTGCTTGCTCTTGCACACTCACTTGCACTTGTGTGCTTGCTCTTGCGTGCTTGCTCTCGCTTGCTTGCTCTTGCTTGCCTTTGCTTACTTGCACTTGATCGCTGGCTCTTGCTTGCTTGTCATTGTTCGCTTGCGCTTGCTTGCTTCCGCTTGCTTTCTTGCGCTTGCTTGATTTTGTTCCTCCCGTCCTGCTCCCGTCCTCCTTTCGTCCTCCTCCCATCCTCCTCTCGTCCTCATCCTGTCCTCCTATCTATTTGGAGTCAACGCTGGCTGATATGCTCCCTTTTGGGGACCTCCTGGATCGGCCTCGTCGCCACGTCTGGATTCGCTTCGGATTCCCAGTCAGAGGGGCACCCTCTGGGGAATAGCCGTACCAGTGTCTTGTCGTCCATCCAGGTAGATGTTTCGTGTCTAGCGCTCATGGAGGGTCGGCTATCATGCATCTGGTCGTGCTGCACCGCTTTCAGGCGTTGAGGCCTTTGGGGTTGGGCCCCATTATCCTCCGCCTTCCCTACCCCCGGGGTAGCCATTCTGGCTCAAGCTGACTCTGGTGTGACTGCGCCTGTCATCAGCCGCTCGGCTATCGGCGCCGGGGCCGGCCCAAACACCGCGATGCGGTGTTTTGGTGCTTGGTTGCTGGTCTTCGCACTAGCACGCGTGATCAGTTCAAGCAATGGTGGCAGTGTTGGCGCGGGACTGCGTGAGCTGGGCGCGGTTGGATCTGCCTTCGGCGCCGGCCTGCAGCGAAGCGGCTTCGAGACGGAGGCGGGCATCGCATCTGCCGACGAGGCGCGCGAGGCGGTTAGGGACCACCAGTGGCCAGATTTATTCCCCATGCCGCCCGAGGTCTTTGGGTTCAGGAGCCACCAGGTCTCGGTCAGGCCTGGCGTGCACCTCGCGGTCGTCGACCGACCCGGCACGGATGCGAACGAGGCACCTTTGGTTTTCGTGCATGGCTTCGGCGACAGTTGGCGGTCCTTCCAGCGGCTATTCCCGCTCATGGGCCAACGGCGCAGGATCATCGCTTTCGATCTCGCCGGCTTCGGCAACTCCTCCAAGCCGAATCTGACGCTCTACGACCAGAGCCTTGCTGTGGCAGACTTGCATGGGGTGCTGGAGCGGCTCGAGGTGGGTGCTGTGGGTTGCCTGGTCGGGCATTCGAGCGGCTCCCTGGTGGCTTGGCACTTTTGATGGGCCTGTTTTCCACGACCACCATAAGCTAGGGGGGGGAGGGAGGAGGAGGAGGAGGAGAAGGAGGAGGAGGAGGAGGAGGAGGAGGGCGGAGAGGAGGAGGAGGAGGAGGTGAAAGAGGAGGAGGAGGAGGAGGAGGAGGAGGAGGAGGAGGAGGAAGACCCCCTCCCCATCCAACTTATGGTGGTGGTGGTGGTGGAAAACAAGCCCATCAACGTTGCTGGCCAATGGCCTGATCGCGTGGAGCGCCTCGCGCTCATCAGCACGACCAAGAGGGCAATCTCGAATCAATTGAGACCAATGGCACAGGATCGGCAACGGGCAAAAGTGTTCAAGGCTAGGGGGGTCAGACTCCTGTGAGGGCCCCCCATCAAGAGGGTGTTGAGAGCACGATTGTAGAGGCCTTGCACGGCCAGTTCAGCCGACCCTGAAGGGCGGATCAAAAGTGGTCCCCGACCGAGGAGCGCATGAAGGCAGGACGACGATTATCCCAGAACGGCTTAAAGAGCGCCCCGAGATTTGAAAAGAGACAGGAGATTGTGCCACTTCTATCGAAGAAGCCTGCGGCGAATCACCGCCGCCGCCTACCTTCTCTAGGATACGCTTACGACGCCAAACGCTTGGGCAAAGTTGGCCACGCTTTTGGATCATGCGTTCACCCAGCCGTTGTGGAAGCCCTTTGGGGAACACGTCGGGGAGGACAAGGAGGAGGATGACCAATGTAAACCCAAGAGCCATCAACGATGTTAGAATACACCCTCCCTCCAAGCTCCCTCTTCATATGCCCCTACAACGGTTCATGTCCATTGATGGAACTGCCTCGTTTGAAGACAACCGCCTGAAGACCCTGAAGCATGCCAAAACATTGGTCTCGGGGTTTCAATGCCACGGATCAACCTGCCTGCTGCGTCTTGACGATCTTGGATCGTGCCAGAACGCCGCTCTTGGGATTCCAACACCGCGAACCAACGTAACTGTTGCACCCGCAAACAGCCAGAATCTTTCCAAAATGCCATTTCTGGTACGCTGATCATGGGAATCCGTGGACACTTGCAAAGTTTAAAAACGCTTGTGCGCGGCGCTAAGGCGAGAGCCACATTTTGAAAATGGATTATTTTCAACCCGTTGAATTCTTGCAAATGTTTCTAACGAATGTGCGCGGTGCGAAGGCGAGAGCCACCTTTTGAAAACGGGTCGCCCTCAATCCGTGGAATTCTTGGTCTCTTGGGAGCCTCCTTCGGCCTCTTGAGGCCTTTTGAGGCTTCTTGGGGGGCCTCTTTGGGTGTCTTGCGGCGTTCCTGGCCCGTCTTACGCCGTCGGCAGCCGTCTTGGATGCCTCTCTGAACCGTCTTGAGGCCCTCTTGGGGCGCTTCAGGACCGTCTTGGCACCATCTTGGGCGTTGTGGGGGTCTCTGGAGCCGTCTGGGGGCCCTCTTGGGGCCGTCTTGGAGGCTTCTTGGGCCGTCATGGGGTCATTTCGGAGGCCTTTGGGGCAGTCTTGGGGCTATCTTGGGGGATTCTCGGGTCGTCTTGGGCCGTCGGAAGGCCGAACACAAGCAAACGCCAAACTCTTTCAAAGACTTAGGAAATCAATACATGTGGCCTCGTCGGGTCGTCCTGGAGGACCCCTTGGAGGCCTCTTGGGCCATCTCCGGGGCCTCTTGGGCGCTTCTGGGGCCGCCTTGGGCTATCTTGAACCATCTTAACGGTATTGGAGGCACCTTGGGGCCGTCTTGGAGGCCATCTTGGAGCTATATTGGGCTCTCTTGGGGCCATCTTGGCCGTCTTGGAGGCATCTTGGCCGTCTTGGAGGTCATCTTGAGGCCACCTTATGCGAAAAAGCCGACGAGACACGCACCCCGGCGCGTTGTGCCGAAGCCCCAGGGGGAGTCTTACAACGAACAAAAAGCCATCAGACATTCAGCACGCCAGGCACCCCTGTGGGAAGCCGGCAGGAAGCGGCGGATCGGAGTCGCCTACGGCAAATCACCTTTCGGCATCGCCCATATGGCCGAACGTCGTGGCCAGAACTCTGCCAAGCTATCGGACCATGTGTTCCCCCAGCCGTTGTGGAAACCCTTCGGGGAACACGCGGGGGAGAAAGGAGAAGCGGAGGAGAAGGAGGAAGAGTAGAGAGGAGAATGAGGAAGAGGAGGAGGACGAGGAGGAGGAGGAGGAGGAGACTTGGAGCCTCCTGGAAGCTTCCTACTGGCCTTTCGGAAGCCTTTTTGATGGCTTTTGGAAGCCTCCTTGGGCCTCTTGGGGGCATTTGAGGGCTTCTTAGGGGGCCTCTTAGGCCATCTTAGGGCGTTCCCAGCCCGTCTGACGCTGTCGGAAGCCGTCTCGGATGCCTCTCTGAACGATCTTGGGGCCCTCCTGGGGCCCTTTCAGGGCCGTCTTGGAGGCCATCTTGGGCGTCTTAGAGGCCTCCTGGGCCATCTTGAGGCCCTCTTGTGGCCGTCTTGGAGGCTTCTTGGGCCGTCATAGGGTAATCTTGCAGGCTTGTCGGCCCATCCTGGGGCGATCTTTGGGGGCTCTTGGCCGTCTTGGGCCGTCGAAAGGTCGAAAAGAAGCACGTGTCAAAATCCTTCGAAGACTTTGGGAAATGCAATGACTTTAACCTCTTCGGGCCCTCCTGGAGGATCTCTTGGAGGCCTCTTGGGCCGTCTTGGAGGCTTCTTGGGGGCCTCTTGGACAATCTCGCTCCGTCTTGGAGGCTTATTGGGCGGATTTGGACGCATCTTGGACCCTCTTGGGCCGTCGTCGAGGCCAGTGGACCATCTTGAGCGAGCTTGGAGGCCATCTTGGACCATCTTGGCCTTCACGGAGGCCGTCTTGGGGCCATATTGAGCGAAAAAGCAGACGAGGCAGGCAGCCGGCGGAATGGACCGAAGCCTCACGGGGATTTTTTGATGGAAAGATCCAAAACCAAGCCGTTTAGGGTTCAGCACTCCAGGCCCCTTCTGTGGCATGCCTACAGGGGGCGGCGGATCGAAGACGCCTACGGCGAATCACCGCAGCTGACTGCCTTATTGGAAGCGCCTATGTGGCCGAACGTTGAGGTCAGACTTGGCAAGCTATCGGACCATCCCCAAATCAGTTCGGAAAGCCTTCGGGGAACACGTGGGCATCTTGAAGCTCATCCAGGCCGCCTGGAGACCATTTTGACCCTTTCGGGTCTTCTTGGAGGACATCTTGGAGGGCTCTTGGGCCGTGTTGGAGGCCATCTTGGGCGTCTTGGAGGCCTCTTGGGCCGTCTTGGGGGCCTCTTGGGGCCGTCTTGGGCCTCCTGGGCGATCTTTGAGGGCACTTGGGCCGTCTCGGGCCGTCGGAAGGCCGAAAAAAAACATGCCACAATCCGTCAAAAACTCGTGGGACATCAATGATGTTGGCCTTTTCAAGCCTTCTTGGACGTCCTCTTGGAGGCCTCTTGGGCCGTCTTGGGCCATCTTCGGCCGTCTTGGTGGGCCCCTGGCCCGTCCGACGCCGTCGGAAGCCGTTTGGGGGGCCTCGCTGAGCCGACTTGGGGCCCTCTTGGAATGCTCCACAGCCGTCTTGGAGGCCATCTTGGGTGTCTTAAAAGCCTCCTGGGCCGTCTTGAGGGCCTCTTGGCCGTTCTGGGGCCATCTTGGAGGCCTCCTGGGTGATCTTTGGGGGCTCTTGGGCCGTATCGGGCCGTCGGAAGGCCGAAACGAAGCAAATGTCAAAATCGTTCAACAACTTGTGGAAAATCAATGTTTTGGGCATTTTCTGGCCTTCCTGGAGGCCCTCTTGGAGTCCTCTTGGGCCGTCTTGGGCCAGCTTCGAGCCAACTTCGGCCATCCTGGTGGGCTCCTGGCCCGTCTGACGCCGTCGGAAGCCGTTTGGGGTGCCTTTCTGTGCCGACTTGGGGCCCTCTTGGGGTGCTCCAGGGCCGTCTTAGAGGCCATCTTGGGCGTCTTGAAGGCCTCTTGGGCCGTCTTTGTGCCCTCTTGGGGCCGTCTTGGGGGCCTCTCGGGTTGTCCCGAGGCCATCGTGGAGGCCTCTTGGGCGATCTTTGGGCGATCTTGGGGGCCTCTTAGGCCGTCTTGGATCGTCGGAAAGCCGAGAAGAAGCGAATGCCAAAATCCTTCAAAAACCTAAGGAAAATCAATGATGTAGGTCTCTTCGGGACCTCCTGGAGGACCTCTTGGAGGCCTCTTGGGCCATCTTGGAGGCCTCAGGGGGGCCTCTTGGGCCGTCTTGGACTCTCTTGGGCCGTCTTGGGTGCATCTTGGACCGTCTTGGAGGCAAAGTTTGGCAATCTTAGCCGTCTTGGAAGCCATCTTGGGCCATCTTGGGGCCGTCTGGCGCAGGAAAACCGTTTGCAACCGGGTCTTCCGGGTGGCCAGCGGGACGGGCCGAAGCCCCAGGGGGAGTTTTTTTGGAAAAAGAACCAAGACCAAAACCGAAATAATCCAGCACGCCAGGCACCCCTGCGCGGCGGATCTAGTGGCCTTCGGCCCATCCCGCCAATGCGCCTGGGTCGTGGACCAGAGGCCTCTTGAATGCAGGAGGCTCTCCCGGGCTGCCTCTCAGAGGCCTCTTAGAGGGCTTTGGGGGGCCTCGTGGGGCCTCCTGGGGACTTCCTGGAGACCTTTGAGGGGCCTCTGGGGCCACCTTGGGGGTCTCTTGGGGGCATGCTGGTGGACTCGAGGGTCATCCTGGGGAGGGGGGCTCGAAATGTTAGTCCGCGTTCCCCCTCTCGGGACCTTCTTGGCGTCTTGGGGGCCTCTTGGGCCGTCTTGGGGCCATCTTGGGCTATCTTGGCGCCCTCTTTGGGCACCTTAGGGTGATCTTGGGGACTTCTTGGAGCGTTGGAAGACCGAAAAAGCGACGCTAAAATCTGTCAAACGCTTTGTTGGGGAATTCAATGATTTGAACTTTTTAGGGCACTCGTGGGGGCCGTCTTGGGTGCCTCTTAGGGCGCCCTGGTGCCATCTTGAACGTCTTGGGCTGAAGTCGCTGGAAGAGGGTCTAATTGGCCCGAAGATTACCCAAAAAGGGGAAGGGGGCGAGCGCATCTTGTCCCAGGACCTGCCCCCTCCCCCCGGCGAGGAGGGGATCAAAGGGAAGGGGCTTCCTTTCGATTCGGTTACGGCCAGACCGAGGTATACGATCGAGGTCGGTTTCGGGAGGGTACCCTCATGTTTTTCGTATGTGTTGGATGTTCTTGTGCATCCTGGTAAGGGTACCCTTGTCTGTTCTGTGTGTTTTGGCCGGCGGAGGATCTCAGGTTCTTGAAGGAGGTTATTCTGCCCTAGGTCCGACTGCACGGTCTGGCGCGATTCACCTCGGGTTGTCGAGCTTGGAGAGCCCAAGGGTGCCGCGGGGAAGGGAGCGACTAGTTTTCGAACAGGCCGCTCTCTCCTCATCGAAAGCCCCGGGCCTCCCAAGAGGTCTGGCCCCCGTGGCCTGGCCTCCCACTTCCTTGGGGGGCGCTCACAACCGGTGCCATCACCACACCGTGTGCTGAGTCCGTGGGGATTCGGCGTGGCCGCACAGTTTTTGGGGGGGGCTTCCCTGAGGATGTCTCGTGCGACTTGGGCCTCCATGGCGGTGGTCTTTCGGGATTTCGAGGTTACCGCACGGTCTGTCACCACACGGTTTGGGGACCCCCAATTCCCCGTCCCCAAAAGGTGATGTTGAACCTTATCGACGCGCTCCCAGGCCACATCACGCGCGGTTTCGCAGAGCAGGTCGTCGTGGAGCCTTTCTTCAATGGCAAGACAGCGGGCCAGTGGTTCGTGGACACGGCGGTGCCAGGCCGAACGCAAAGGGGGGAGCAATCGTCGGGGGAGGTGTGTCGAGTTATTTGGGGCTGCAGGTGGTACGGATTCAGGCTGCGCAGACGCAATAGGCCATTCGGGTGGTCTGGGGCGGTCTGAACACCCGAGCGCCGCCTCTGGCGGCGCCCCTCGGGCGCCCCGCGCCCCAGGGCTGGGGTGTTGACGTTGGCGCAGACTTCTCGGGGGGACTTGTTAAGGCCAGCCAGGACTGCCTGGGGGGACTGTCTGTGCGCAGCCCGAAGCCTTACCGTCTTCAGGGGGATTAGTGGGTGCTTTCTGACCACACCGCGCGTGCCCCCTGGGCATGTTGGAAAGTCCCCCAAGTTGCACTGGACGATGCAGAGCGAGCCGCGCGTGTGGACGGCCAGCATCCTGGGAGCTCTGGCCGACTCGGACAGGTCGTATCCCGATATTTTCCTGCCCAGGGTAACCGCCCGAACCCTGATCATACACGGTGCGGGCGACAAGGTCTTCTCGCTGCAGGATGCGGAGCAGGTGCGGCGCCTCCTCCGCACCAGGTCGTCCATCGTCAGGCTGGCCGGCGAGGGCCACTCGCCGCATTGGAGCACCCACGGCGCTGCTCGGGTCGCGGGGCTTCTCGGGGACCTGGTCGAGGAGCCTGCCAGCACGCAGGGCCTGCTGGTGTAAGGGCCCCTGCGCACACTACCCTCAGTCATCATCTCCATCTGCCTGCACTCCCTGAGCCGAGGCCCAGCAGGCGCGTCGATGGCGCATGGCACACGCTGCGTGCGACGGCCATTGGCTCTCGAGCCGCCGAAGTTCTCTCCTGAGCGCGGTCAAGGCCATGCCGCAGCTGTACTCCTCTGTCCCCCTCTCATTCTCGTCCCCTCTCGCCCCTCCGTTCCGCGTCCCTCCCCTCGGTGTTGGCTGCGACGGCCGCGAGCATGCCGAGGCGAGCGCGTGGGGTGGTGGCGCAGATCCGAGCCAGGCTAAAGGCCTGACCAGCAAGCCGCTGGAGCCAGGCCCGAGGTGCCTGCGGTTGCCGCCTCCGGGTGGCCGCAGCGTAGACAGAGGGCGACGAGGCTGAGCAAGCCGGCGGCAGCCCGAGCATTGGCTGGTTTCACGGGCCGCAGAGGGGTCGGCTGCCCATCTTGTCATTTCTGTTGCCGCCAGTTGCCCCTCGGCCTGTCCCGCGTCGGCCTCGGCCGCACCAGCGGGGAGGCGCTTCCGGGGCAGGGCGGCCAGCCCGTCTGCTTGCCTGCTTGCCGTTGCTGCATGCCTGCTTGCCGCCTTCCTCCCCCCGCCCTTCGTCCATGACAGGCTAAGTCCATACGGAGTAAAGCCATACGGAGCGCTCGGTCTCCGTCTGGGCTCCCTCCGCCTGGACTTAGCCTCTCCTGATAGGATGCTAAGTCCATGCGGACTAGGTCCATACGGAGTGCTCGGTGTCCGTCTGGGCTTACCATGTCTTGACTTAGCGTCCCCTAATGTTCCTGCCGCCCTTCTTCGCTCGGCGGCAAGCGAAGGGGGAAGTGAGGAGGAGAAGGCACTCTCAGAAGGCGGCGGGACTTCTCAGAAGCCCTCTGGCCTTCTGAGAGGCCTCCTCCGTCTTCGGGGACGGCTTCGAAAACTTCTCGGAAGGCCCGGGAACCTCCGAGCCTTTTGGAGAAGCCCTTCTCCTCGCTTCCCCCCCTGGGGCTCGCCGCCGAGTTGCCCCCCCCTCCCTCCGCAACCCGGAGGCCGCCCGAATCCAGCCCGCGAGCTCCGCAGGGCGAGCGGCGCCCGGCCACCCTGGGGTCCTCCTGCTCCCTCCTCCTCCTCCTCCTCCTCCTCCTCCTCCTCCTCCTCCTCCTCCTCCTCCTGCTCGCTCCTGTTCGCTCCTGCTCGCTCCTGGTCGCTCCTGCTCGCTCCTCGCTCCTCCTCCTCCTCCTCCTCCTCCTCCTCCTCCTCCTCCTCCTCCTCCTCCTCCTCCTCCTCCTCCTCCTCCTCGCTCCTCGCTCCTCGCTCCTCGCTCCTCGCTCCTCGCTCCTCCTCCTCCTCCTCCTCCTCCTCCTCCTCCTCCACCTCCTCCTAGCCATTTTGGCTCAAGCAATTTGGCTCAAGCATTTTGCGCGAGCCGCTCGCCTGTGCCTCCACGGGGTGCTTGGGGGACTTCACCCATAGAGCTGCCATCGACGGTTCTTGCTGGTGTCGACGAAAACAGGGAGCAGTGTGATAGTCATGACTGCCTTCAGCCGTGCGTACTCGCAGTGCAAGGGTTGCCACAAGTTCGAGTGGAATGACCGCTTGCAGGAGAACAAGGGCTGCTGCTATCATTGCAATCGTAAGGTCAAACTCTACGTGCCGAAGACTCAGCGAGGAGGCAAAGGCACCAGCCCGTCGGAGTCGCCTGCTGCTCCAGGGCCCAAGGAGTCGGACTTGAACACGTTGCTGCAGCAGGTCGTTCAGAAGTCGGAGTCGGCTGCGCTCAAGGCGGTGGTCTCGCAGGAGCTATCCAAGCTCCAGGCCGAGGGCCCCGAGACCATCGCCCCTGGCGCAGAGGCTGAAGCAGTTCGTCGCGCCAATGGCGCGTGGCGCGATGCAGACAGCAAACATTCGCAGGCAGTTGCAGCGGTGGTGAGGCTCCAGGACAGCCTCTCCATCGCCATCGACAAGGAGGTCCAGGCCGCGCAGGTTCTGGCCCAGGCCGAGAAGGCCAAGCGTGCGGCCGCTGAGGCGTTGGCGAAGGTTGAGGGCATCATGTTCACCAGTGTCACCGCCAAGGTCGCTGCCCCCGTCGTCGAGGGCAAGCCGAGCTTCAAGGTCACGTGGAACGAGGCCTTGTTCCAGGGCCTCGACGACCTGGAGTGCGAGGAGGAGGAGCGCGAGCAGCTGCGGTTGGTACATACTCAGTTGCAGGAGCTCCAGACCACCTTGAGCACTAAAGAGGCGGACATCCAGGCGATGCTGGAGCGGGCCGCTGCGGTGCGCAGGGAGGTCGACGAGAGGATCAAGAAGAAGCGGAAGACGGGCACGGGCGACGGCCAGGCGACCCCAGGCGGTGGCGAGCCGGCGGCCCCCCCTGCACCTGCGGCAGGGAACGGAGCCGCGGCGGAGGCAGCTTCGGCAGACGCCGCTCACGCCGCCGCCCAGGCCGAGGCCGCCGAGCAAGCCCGTACGGACGACATCGAGAGGGAGGCTGCGAGGCTCTCCGCCGCGAAGTTCACGGCTCAGCGCGAGGCGCTGGCTGCGCAGAAGGCGGCGTTGGGCAAGTCCATGGGCAAGGGCAAGGGGAACGGCAACCTCGTCAGCAAGGGCGCGGCGGTGCCAGGAGCCCACGGTGATGTCCTGGACGCCAGCCCTGCAGGTGGCCTGTGACTAGGGACCGTACCATCAGTGAAGCAGCCTGAGCAGCCTCAGGCGGGGAAGACATCCAGCTCATTCTTTTTCTCGAATGTCACAGTGATGTCCAAGAAAGCTTGGGATTTCTTAGCGAAGTCGTCGTACGAGTTCATCGGGGTATGCGAGACTCACGTCGTGGAGTCGCAATTCAAGTTTTGGGACAAGAAGGCCAGGGGGGCTGGCGTTAATATCCTTGCCAATCATGCGAGAGCGAAGCGGAAGCAGGTCAGTGCAGCCATGGTTCACAGGTCGTGTGAAGGCGGCGAGTGGATATTGGCTCGGCAGCACCTGCAGATGCAGAACGTGTTCACCAAGTCCTCAGCTATGAAGCTGAGGGCCCCTGCGCAGGCGGCACTCGACGGGTTCCAGGCCGTCATCGTCCATATGCGAGGGTACAGCGTTATCATTGTCGTGTTCTACGGCCACCCGAGCGTGCAGTTCGGGGCAGGCAACATCGGGCGCTTCCAGAGGCTGGGGGCAATGCTCAACTCGTTCCAGTTGCCGTGGATCGTCGTCGGCGATTGGAACATCAAGTCGGAGATCATGCGTCGTTCCAAGTTTTTCGGCCGCCTGCTGGGGGAGCCGTGCTTGCTGGAGGCCGAGCAGATTACAGTCACCTGCGAGGCTGGCGAGTCAGGCTCCATCATCGATTACGTTATCTGTTCCCAGTCGGCCAGGGGCTACATCCAATCGATCACTGGAGTCTCGGCGGTGCCATGGAAGCCCCACGCGGGGCTGCTGCTGACACTGAGGGCTTCAGGCGAGCAGCTGCTGACGCGCCTCCTTGAGGTGCCCAGGTCGCTGCCCCAGGTGGCGAGGCCACGGACTGCGCCTCAACCAGGATCGAAGTCTAGCCTTGCCCGCGAGAGAAATGCGGAAAAACAGGCCCAGGCGAAAGAGTCTCGTATGAAGTGTTTCCAGTACTACTTCGGGGACACTCTGATGACTCCTGAGGGGTGCGAAGATGATTGGTGCAGTGTGGGGAGCTCCCAAGATCCTGATGAGGACCCTGGCCTGGACCCTTGGGAACACATGGGTGCCGTCGTCCCCCCCGAGCCCGTCGTGGACCCCTTCGAGGACGAGGAGGACCCCTGGGCCCACGAGTCGGAGTTCGCTATCGCTCACATCGGCCAGGTCGCGGCATCGGCTTCATCGTCCAGTAAGGCTTCCCCGTCGTCTGCGGTGACGGCCACGTCTTCTGAGGTGGCGGCGGCGTCTTCTGAGTCCGAATCCAGGCCGTCTGGCAATTCGGGGAAGGTCGACCCTGCGTCTGACCAAGGGTCGAGCCCTTGTGTCCTCTCGGGTGGGACGCTTGTTTCGGACCAGGGTTTCGACCTTCCAAGTGTGAATGAATTAAGTACCCAGCCCCCACCCCCCGAGGCAACTAGTCAGTCTGAGGCTCCGGACGATGGGGGCCACTCGTCGCCTGTGGAATTTCAGGTTCCCGAGGATGTTTGGACTCGATGTCGAGCCGACGTGGGCTTCTTGCCTGCGGTGCAGTGCCCCCCTCATTCCTCGGTCCTCGCCTCCGTAGCCGTTCGGCTTATGTCTCAGGGCTCGGCCCAGGCAGCCAGTTCCTTGTACGCAGCGTGGGTGCGAGCTGTTGAAACCTCTCTACACGAGCACCATGGCAGTCAGGACTTGTCTGAGGTCAGTCGCAGTGCTGGGCCCAGTTTCAAAGAGAGCGTGGTACATCATTATGTTCGGCATCGGGCGGCAGCGTCGCGTGATCAACTAGCAGGCTGGTGGGCCAGGTTACACACGCTACTTTTCAGCTTGGGGCGTCACTCCAGGCGGCAGAACGGTGGCAAGCAGAGAGAGTTTTTGTTCACATCTATCGGCGAGCTGGTCTCAGAGTGCCCTCAGCAGGCACACACGGGACTACGAGTCCAGGCCAGAAAGAATGGAGATCCATCATGGCGGCGTTGGCAGAGTTTCTTCAAAACGATTCGTGTTGCGGAGCATGCTGACATCGAGGTTTTTGCACAGAGTGCGGAGCGTATCGCTAGCAGGTGCCAGCGACGGGCGCTTGCTTCGTCACTGCGAGAGTTTGGCGAGTGGATGGAGACAGCCCCAGCCTTGGGGAAGCTCCACAAGAGCATCAAAGACGACCCTCTTGTGCCCATTGAGGTCGAAGTGGACGACACGACGCTGTTTCACCCCAGGGACGTGATCGACCACAAGACGGCCAAGTGGCGCAAGCTTTGGTGCCCTACTCGAGATGACGTTGAGGAGGTCAAGGAATGTTTTCGGCAGGCAAAGGAGCGAGCTCAAACCGAGATCCTCCCCGAGATCACGGGGGACATGGTGCGAGCAGCGGCGCATCGGATGCGCCCACGGTCTGGCATGGGAGCTGATCAGATGTCTCCTCTCGACTTTGAGAGGCTCCCGCAGTCTGCCCTCACGGAGTTGGCCCAATTGTACATGCTGTGCGAAGAGCAGGTGGTGTGGCCGCACCAAGTTCTAGTGGTGCTCGGCCGCTTGCTGCCGAAGAAAGGTGGAGGCGACCGCATCATCGGCTTGCTGACGATGTTCGCACGCGTCTGGTCGCTCATACGAGAGCCCCTCGTGGGCGACTGGAGCGATGAGACGGCGGCCCACTGGGACGCAGCAGTGCAGGGCAACGCCGCCCTTCGCGAGGCGTTCGTCCGAACGCTTCAGGAGGAGGTCGGCCATGTGTTGTGCGTACCATCAGGACACGGACTTTTAGATATAGAAGCTTTTTACGACAGTATTCGCTGGCAGGTGTTGCTGCCGAATGGGTTGAAGTTGGGATTTCCCGCTGCGGTGTTATGCCTCGAGACGCTCCAGTGTATGGCAGTTCGTACACTTGGCCAAAGGGGTGCTTGGTCCTTACCTCTTATCCCTACCCAATCTATTGTTCAAGGATTGAGGTCAGGGACACGTTTTGCACGGATAGTTGTCTACTTCACGCTGCAGAAAATATGCACGGCCCATCCACGCATGGGCCACCGCATATGGGTGGATGATTTATCGCAGCGCGCCGTCGGGTCAGCAGCTTCAG
The DNA here is from genome assembly GCA_963575745.1 of Prorocentrum cordatum. Lineage (NCBI taxonomy): Eukaryota > Dinophyceae > Prorocentrales > Prorocentraceae > Prorocentrum > Prorocentrum cordatum. Next base: position 431,796 of record CAUYUJ010001803.1, read on the forward strand.
TCACCAGTGATCTGATCAGGTGCCTTCGAGACACATGCCGAGGCCTCGCTCGACTGCATCTTCGAGTGGCCCAGAAGAGCGTGGTGATGTGCTCGGTTTTCAAGGAGGCGGTCAAGGTATCGAGAGCTCTGCGTCGAGCAGGGTTCACGGTCAAGGCGCAGCGGACGGCGGCGTACCTTGGCACGGACCTGGGCAGCGGCAGCGTGCACGCCAGAGCTACGCGTCGCGCTCGGTTCCAGAAGTATGGCAAGATGCACGAGAAGATAAGGAAGTACAAGTCGGCGGGCAGGAGGTATCAGGTGGCTTGCAAGCTTGAGAGGCTCGGGGCTCAGGCCGCGGGCTCGTATGCCTACCAGATCCATGGGGTCTTCGGCAGCTACCTCACCACCTACCGCCGACGGCTCGGAGCGGCCGTTGGGTCAGCGGCGCGCGGCCGCTGTCTCACGACTTTGATCGGTCTGAAGACGCCAGTTGATCCAGCCCTTCGTATGCCCGAGGAGTGTGTCAGATTGTGGTTTCGTATGTGGCAGCAGCATTCATCCCTTCGTGCAGGGGTCCATGCTTCGTGGCCTACGGTGGTTGCTCGCCTCCAGCAGGTCGAGCCGCAGCATCGTTCGCGGCACATTCGCGGACCCTTGTCAGCCATGGTGGCCCTGCTGTTAGACAATGAGTGGAATCCTCAGTCGGCGATCAGTTGGGCCATGCCACCGACAGACGCTGGCGAGGTCATCGAGTGGCAGTTTCCTGACACGGCTTGGACAGGCTTCGTCGACGTCGACGCCCCGTCAGGATTGGTCGCAGATTTGCAGAGTTCGATCTCGGCGAAGCTGTGGCAGAAGGCCAGTGAGCACTTCTGCGGCGGCGGGGTCGAGCACGGCGTGGACATGGTGCCGCTGCGCAAGCTCTACCAGCAGTTCGCCAGCATGTCGAGGGGTAACAGGATGGCGGAGGTGCTCAGCATGGTGGCGTCAGGCGGCAGCTGGCCGAGGGATCGGCGAGTTGACGCGGCAGGGGCGAAGGCGCTCGGGCTGTCGCGTCTCTGCGCTCGGTGCGGTGAGGAGCCCGAGACCATGTTCCATCGAGGGTGGGCGTGCTGCAAGAACGTCGGCTCGCCCGCCTACGATCGGTCGCAGGACTTGTTGGCGCAGGCCTTCAGCAGGCACGAGAGCGAGGAGTGCTACTGGCTGCGGGGGATGATCCCAGCAGCCTGGACTGCGGTGAGTCCCCCGCAGATGGCCGAGGAGTGGCTCGTTGCAGGCACAGCCGCGGCCGACGACGACTGCTTGGCTTTCGGGGTCGGTTCGGCCCAGCAGCCTCTGTGGCTGTTCGGCGACGCCAGCGGCGGCGCCGACTCGGCCGACAGCCGCTTCAGGCGCGTCGGGCTGGCGGTCATTAGCATCAGGTGCTACGACCCGCTGGTCGTCGACGGCATGGTGATGGGCGGGCTCCCAGGGGTGCGGCAGAGTGTGCCCCGCGGAGAGTTGCTCGCCCTGCTCACGGCAGTCAGGATGTCGAGCGGAGTGGTCAACTTCGTCACGGACAACAGTGGCGTGGCGGACGGCTGGTACTCGAGGAGGTACTTGCGGCCCGTCGGCGAGGACGCGGATTTGTGGCACCAGGTCGGCCAGGCCCTCACGGGGCGGGACCCAGCGGAGTTCACAGTCCTCTTTGTGAACTCGCACTTGTCCCCGCTGCAGGTTGCCCAGAGAGTTGCGCCGTGGCAGCTTGCGGTCGGCAGCGCGGCGGTGGACGAGCTCGCTGGGCTGGCTGCCAGTCGTGTGCGATTGGACGAGTCCGAACGTTATCGTGTGCACAAGATATAAAAAGAGGCCTATCAGATTCGTGTCAGGCTTGTTCGTGCCACGATCGATTCACTTGATGCTGAGCGTGAGCTGGCGAAAGTCGGTGGACCGAGGAGGAAAAAAGAGGCTGCGTGTGAACCACCGCCGCCTCCAGCCCCTTCTGTGTGCCGCCAGTTTGCAACTAGTCACGTCCTTGATGATTCTGGCAAGCGCTGTAAAATATGCTGTAGCTCCGCTACCCAGGCCGCCAAGTCCGAGTGGATTTCATCCCCTTGTTTTAAACCTCTTCCAGTGGACGGTAGATTCTCTGCGTTGCCGTCGGGGGTTACATTACATGTAGGGGGGGGCTGGGTACATCGTAGCCACACAATGCGTCTGCATCAATCCCTGGGCCTCTGGTTTTGCTCGCGGTGCGGGTACTATGCCAGTAATGTCATCAGGTGCTTGGGTCAAGAATGTCCCAGGCGAACGAATGCGAATCGAGCTGAGTATTTAAATCGGATCGAAACCGATCGATGGCCAAAGGCTTTAAGCAAGGCCGAGAAGCTCGCTCGTAAGCGCTCGTAGGTTCGTTTCGACTCGCATCGCGACTGTTCTCACTCACTCACTCCTCCTCCTCCACCTCCTCCTCCTCCTCATGCTCCTCTTTCTCCTCCTCCTTCTCCTCCTCCTCCTCCTCCTCCTCCTCCTCCTCCTCCTCCTCCTCCTCTTCCTGGGGCGTCGCTGCCCGGGCGACAGCGCTGCCCAAGGGGCCTTGGGCACACAAGCTGCCGGTGGTTGCCCCTTCCATGTCCGCTGGGAGCTGAGCAGTGGCGAGGTGCCTCGGCTTGCAAAAAGGCCCACCAAAGAATACTGGAATAGCTTTGTGCGGCTTGCACGACATGTTCTTAGAATATGATGGTTGAGAGTGTCTCAGAACATTGCTTTTTGTCATTCGGTCACCCTTCCGATATGAAAACATGTCGTGGTAGTCCTATAGGAATACTGGGACGCTCGGTCCCTTCTCAAGGGAGATCTGGCCCGCGGGTGGCCGCGGCGTGCCCACACCGGGGGTTGCGAAAGGTGCCCCTGGCCCAAGGTGCCCCCAGCTTTTCGCTCCATTCTGAAGCCCCTGGGGCCCTCTGGGCCTCGTGAGGGGTGCTCTGGGGGCCTTGGTGGCCTCCTTGGAGGTCCTGGTGGCACCTTGGGCTAGAGGGCACTTCTAGCAACAAGCTGCTCTCTCGGTCCCGTCACGGGATCGGGGGGGGCGAAAGCGGGGCAGGACCTCCGTTTGTGCAATTGGGCCCAGCTCATGTATGAACTATAGTATTGGGGCCATGTTGAGATACGGGCGGCCCTCCCCGCCTCGGCAGCCTCGCCCGGTACGTTTTTTGTATCAGCGGGCGCCCTGCAGGACAAAACTATCTCGAGCGCTCGTCACCACCGTCGCGCACCCGTCGTCATGAGGCGCGGCCGATTCAATTTGCGCCCGACTGTTTTCCGATGCGGCCCGATCCGACGCACACACTCATTCGATCCTTCCCGCTTCGAGTCTTCCAATTCTCCCCCGCCGGCCTGGGCTCTTTCGAAGGCGCGGGTTTTGCTTACTCGACCTGCTGTCTGTGTCGTCGTCGTCATTGTCCGCTGTTCGTCGATGTCGTGATCCTCTTCGTCCTCGCCCTCCTCTGCCTCCGCCTCCTCCTCCTCCACCTCCTCGTCCTCCTCTACCTCCTCCTCCTCATCCTCGCTCCTCCTCCTCATCCTCATCCTCATCCTCCTACTCCTACTCCTACTCCTACTCCTACTCCTACTCCTACTCCTACTCCTCTTCCTCCTCCTCCTCCTCCTCCTCTACCTCCTCCTCCTCCTCCTCCTCCTCCTCCTCCTCCTCGTCCTCCTCTTCGCCCTCCTCATCCCCCTCGGCCTCGCCGTCGTCATTATCATCCTCCTCATCATCAGCATCATCATCATCCGCATCATCATCAGCATCATCATCCTCAACAGCATCCTCCTCCTCCTCCTCCTCCTCCTCCTCCTCCTCCTCCTCCTCCTCCTCGGGCTGCCTCTCCTGCTGCCCCCCCCCCCCCCCCCGTGTGAGGCCAGGCGGAGGGCGAAGCGGGAGGCGCGCTCGCGCGCTCGCCCGACCGGGGGGGCGGGTCGGCGGGGCGGCTCTCCTGCGCCGCGCCGCCCCCCCGCCGCCGCCGCCGCCGCTTCGGGCAGCGCCTCGCCGCCACGGTGAGGGCGCCGACACGCAGGTCGGGGAAGCGCGAGGCTCGAGTTCCCTGGGCGTCAAGGGGGAGGAAAAGGAGGAGGAGGAGGAGGAGGAGAATCTGGAGGAGGAGGAGGAGGAGGAGGAGGAGGAGGAGGAGGAGGAGGAGAGGGAGGAGAGGAAGGAGGTGAAGAGGACGAGGCCTTCTCAGTAGGTGGTTGGCCGACGCAGTTTGATCGGCGTCAGCCCAACATGCTTATGCTACATGTGCGTCGCCCCCCCCCCAGGGGCGCCGCACGCACCGAGACATCTTGCAGTATATGCGTCGTGGCGGGCGCTTTCTGGCCGCACCACTCGGGAAACGATCTACTACAACATGGGTATACTATGTGTTCGGGTCGGACGCGCGCCTCCGAGGAGGACATATAGTATTGGTATGTATCCGTGCGTCCCATTTGACGAGCCCGCCCTGGGTTTTGACGATGCAGTTTTCGTGGGATGTCTGCAGCGGGAGTTCGCGTCAAGTTTCAGATTGGGTCTCGTCATCTTCCTGACGGCCCCGTCAGGCCAACCCGAGTCCCCCAAGTCCAAGTCACGTCTCGACGAGTGAGGCATTCCAGAAAGGGCCTTGCTTTCGAGGACCGAAGAAGTTCATGCATCTTCCTCGGCGGAAGGCCAGCGGAAGGCGGCGGAAGTGAAACGAGGCCGCTTCCGCCGTCGGAAGCCGACCGAAGTGGGCGGAAGTAAACATCGCCCTCCCATAAGATTGAACGACGGTCAAGGCGCTGACATAAGGACTTGGATAGCAAAGTCGACCTGCTTCCAGGAGACCATTCTCTGGGGCTTATGCCAGACACCATTCCCGCTTTCTAGCCGCAGACGTCAATAGACACAGTGGGCGTGTCTTTAGACACCGCAGTCGTTGCATTCGGTGCTGCACAAGGCTGGAGAAAGGGCAGATCCGTCTACGGTATGTTCCTGCCCTAGAGCAAGTCCCACATGGTATTCCAAATATGGACCATTTCTTGGAATCGTTCGGACGTGGGCATGTTACGGGCATGTTTCCTTTCGGCGAGGCCAACGCCAGAACATCTGCACCACGTTGGTGCATCTTGGATCACCGTGATCAAAGCAAGCTAGCACGCACGTAACCAAACAACGCACGGGGAATGGACGTGCGAGCGATGGCGGGAGTTTGGGCTCATGAGGGGTTCTGGTTTCTAGGCCGGTTCTCGGAGTTGGGTCGTGGAACCTTCCTCGTGGCCGAAGTTCGCCGCGGCCAGCAGAGCCCCTCCGTTTCCTGACCTGGCGTCCCTCATGGTAGCAGTGATGGTTGCGACGTTCGACGGGCAGGCCACGCACAACGTGGGACCGTGTTGCAGCTTGCGCTTCGCTTTTGGTCTACTAGCTGGCTCGTTCCGCATGACATTTCAGACACCAGGGTGGGATGCAGAACCATGCGCGATGAACAAGCTCCCCCTGCTGACCACTGGTGCAACACGGGGGCGGGTGGTCTCGGCGAGGATTGGTTTTCCACGTTGGGCGGCACAAAATCAGTGCAGTGTTCCCTTGAAATCCACGAGTTCTCGCAGGTTGCTGATTATATATCAGGAGAGGGAGGGGGAAAAAACAAACAACAACAAAAACGCACCGTCGATTCCCCAGAAAAAATTGGAAGTGGGGGGAATACACAAACCCATGCAATATGGACACAGATGGGTAATCCTGTTATCTGTGTGTAGTTATTTGTGTGTCGCAGGGCCCTTTTTTCAATACCTTTCCCCGAATAGTGTATACACCTAAGAGTTCGCAAACACTTGCTTGAATCGAAGACGCCTACGGAGGACCACCGCCGCCCCCTGCCTTCGGGAAGCTCATCCGTGGCCAAACGTTGGGCCAAAGTCTTAGCAAGCTGTTGGGCAACGTGTTCCCCAAGCCGTTGTGGAAACGCGTAGGGAACAGGTGTGTGGGAGGAGGAGGAGGAGGAGGAGGAGGAGGAGGAGGAGGAGGAGGAGGAGGAGGAGGAGGGAGGAGGAGGAGGAGGAGGGGGGGGGGGGAGGGGGAGGGGAAGGGGGGCGAGGGGGGGAGGAGGGGGAGAAGGAGGAGGAGGATGGCGAGCGCGAGCCAGCTGAGAGGCAGTCGGGTCGATAGCCTCACGCTGTGGAAAGTGGGGCCCGATCAATCACCGAGCCCGAGGGCAAGAAATACGAAACTACCGCCCTGGGCGCTTGTGAGGTCGCAAGGCCAGGGCGGTGACAAGTTCGTCAGACCCCCTTCCCGACCGAGCCCCCGCCCCCACAGCTCCCCAGAGAGAGCAGCCGCCCCCTCGAGGCGCAGGGCGGCGGCGGGCAGTCGGTCCTCGGGTGCTTGTTTGGGCAGCGAGCGGAAGCCTGCGGAGGTGGCCATCGTGGGCTGCCTTCACCCGCGATGTGCCTCGACACTCTTCCTAGAGGCCCCGACAGTGGCCATCAGACAACACGAGGGAGCACGCGCGAGACTGACAGATGTGAACCCGCCCACGTCGCTCGGGGCGGGGCTGCAAGACTCTAAAAATTTCGAGGCCACCATCGCAGGCCGATCCAGAGGCGGGCTTAGGAGGGGGCATCGACGGCCCCAGGACCCCGCTCAAGGAGGAGGCAAGGTTAGTTCCAGGATCGGCACGGCGGGGCAGCCCCGACAGGGCCTCCGAATTCTCAGCACCGCCCAGACCGAACAGCCCACGCTCACAGGACCCCCTTGGCCCCGCATGGGAGGAGGTGGCGGGAGGCGACCCCGAGACCTCGGAGGCAGCAGCAGGGGCAGCGAGGACCGCGGGGTCACCTAGGCGAGGACCGGTACAATCCCAAGGTTTCTTGAGATTGGAAGTGCACGTTCGTTCCACCTGCACCGCAATGTCAGGGGCCTTCTGAATTGACGAGCCAACCTTCGCAAAGAAATCGGCCCAGGGGTTCTCGCAATAATCTTCAGTGTCGCGCCGAGATGGGTGGAGCACATCGTCGTGCTCACGGTGGGCAGGGGCCCCGCTTCAGCTTGTGCCTAGGGCGGCCCTCGGTGCATGCAATCATCTCACGCCAACGATCAGCAGGGAGAGAGCGGGCCCAACCCAAGGACGCACCCCAAGAGGCCCCCTCTTTGACGGGCGAAAGGTGGCCCGTGCAAACCTCGACGCTTGGGGGGCAACCTGAATCGCCCACATACCAGCGAAGCGCTCGGCGCGGGGCGCCGTCTGGCGCCCAGGCAGAGGCCCGCAAAAGACCTCGCGGGGACCCCGCAGGGGCCCGTCTCGACGACGGACCATCCAAACCGATTAAGTTCGGGACTGGCACTAGCCAGTCCCGAACAGCATAGACGCGCTGCCCCCATCCCTCCGAGGTTGCACCCTATTGGAGCACAGGGCATTCGTGCCCTGGGGGGGAGCTGAGAGGATAAAAGGGGAGGGCATCAGCCGCGAGAGCCCAGCACCCCTCGCCCCTTAAAGCAGACCTGCGCTCCAAGACATCATCTGGGGAAGCCTCTATTTCGAGATCCTCTGGAAGGTTATTTAAGAGCGGGCAAGCATGCGGCCGGTGGCCAAGAGAGCCCTGCAAAGCCAGGCACAAATCACATTCTGGCGACGCGCGCAGTTCGGCCGGACACTTCCTCGCAGGGGCCCAGCACCTCGAGCCCAGTAGCAGACGAGCGCGCCCACGTCGAACTGGATGTCGAAAGCCAAGGGCGCTCATCCGACGGGCCCTGCGCCACATCTGCTCGCGGTCAAACGCCATTGGAATGTGCGACAATATCCCCCTCACCTGCCATCGGCCAACGCCCACGATGAGCATCTGGTTGAGCTCCAGCGGGGGCGCCTGCAGCAGGTTGACGGAAACGCACTGGTCCGTGACGAACACATGCGCAGAGGCCGCGCGCCATCCGACCCGTCGAATACGCAAGAAGGCAGCAGCGATCGGGCCCAGACATGTGCCCCAAAACGGAGCACCAGTGAACCTGCTCTCCATGGTAAGGCACGCGCGCTGCCACTCTGTACGAGACACGATGTCATCCCATACTGATTGTACTACCCCATCGCACTGCCAGGCTGGCGGCTGCATCAACAACTGGAGCAGATTGGCGATCAGTCTGCGTGCCCAGCCACGCCGCGATGGCGACGCGTGACATGGCCCGGACCACGGTGGCTGCGAGAGACCTCAACATGGTTCTCGTAGTCTCTCTGACTTTACTCACACCTGCACCAAAGGCACGCCGTTCTCCACGACGTGCGCAACCGATCCTTGGCCCCTCGCTCGACCGTCAACGCGAGCAACCTCTTGCGCCCCAGGGTGCGCCTCACGCGCCCGCCTGACAAATTGTAGCCCAGGTTGCGCGCGTGCTGGTATACGTTGATCCGCAGCCCTTTGGAAGGCTTCAGCACTGCCCGCCGCCCAGCACGGCCCGTGGCAGCGCATCTTGACATGGGCGCTTGGATGATTGAGCCACGCCGGAAAGCTTCCTCGTCGAACCAGCGAACTGCGTCAAACCAAACTCCCGATCCCCTTGGCTGACGGTCAAACCCGCTGGGAACTGGCATCATCCATGAGCGACCTCGGCACAGCGCTGGGGAGGGTGGATTTTTTTTTGCTCGGGCAGCGACCTGCGCAGCGCGGGGTTCACGGTGGCGCCCTGCGCAGCGCGGGTTTCACGGCGGGGCGCGCAGGGGGGCGACAAAGAGCCCCATCTTGTCACCGCGCGCGGGCACCGGCAGTCGGCTGAAGACTAGCCCCGGCTGTCGAAGTGGGCACTGGAGCACGCGCGCCTGCTGGACCAGGCAGGGTAGAATAACCACCTCGGAGCATTTGCGTGCGTCCATGAGCACATCGATCGACGCCTCGTCGCGCACTTGTGCCATATCTGATTGCAAGTTGCGAGGTCGCCGCATCGACTGAGGCGGCGCCCGCTCGAGCTCCACAAAAGGCATCATCATGGTTGGCTCGTTCCCAGCATCGCGAGATGGGTCTCCGCAAGCGGCTCCAGATTCGCGCGATAGCATGGATCAACGCAGTTATACGACGTCATCCTGCCTCTCTGGGGACGCGCACCATTCGCCCCTGCAACCTGTCGTCGGGCCAGGCGAGCAGATGTTCACGCCGGCGGAGAAGGGGGATCAAAACAGAGAGCCAAACATCCGAGACCACGTCAAGCACTCGAGGACGCCGTTTAACGTTGCCAGAGAGCTGCGCGCAGTGGAAACTTACACAAAACACCGCGTGGGTCGCGGAGATGTGCATCAGGCAATCTGGCCCAGCCCTGGCAATTCAAGCCGGGCCTGATGATGCGCGCTCCAAATCGTCGCCCACATATTTGGGCAATCATCAGCGCGCTGACACGGGCGAGGCCGATCCGAGAACCCGAGCACTTCATGGAACTGACGAAAGTTGGCACGCCGATGCGCCTGCTTCGACCCACCATGGAACGATGCCCGCGCCGACCCAGTGCAATTCTACAGTCTTGAAGTAGCCGACCGCCAGGATGACCTTGTCAACCCCATCTAAAATCAGAAGTGCATCATCACAGGAGGCGCGACACAAAGTGGCACGCAGATCTTGGGCGAAGGCGCGGTCGCCCAAGTCCAACTGTTCGGGCGCCCACGCGTTGCGAGCGACCTTGTGGAAGACACCCTGTAAGTCCCAGGCCAGCAGCGACCGCATCGTCATCGGGCACATTGCTGAAAGGCCCCGGAAGCGTTGGGCGCGCGCATCCAATCCGAAGACTGCTGCACACTGATGCCAACAATCGGAAGCACTTGCCGAGGAACACGCCCAGGCTGACTGGCGCGCTCCTCCTGCAGCTGCTCGACGCACTTGCATGCGCGCAGCCTCATGGCTCACGCGTGGCGGGCCCAGCACCCTAGGAGTTTGTAGGCATGGAGCCGCCGAGATTCTCGGCGCTCGGGCGCCTGGACTCGCTTCCACCCCCTCTCTGGCGTGCCAGCTCTGCCTTGGCATCTCGCGCGCCGCTTGGGATCCACGACGGGCATGTCTGTCCAGCACTTCACCTTCGAGCGTAACGAGCATCGCGTCCCAAGCCACAGCCAGCTGGTGGCCGTCGTTCGCTTTATCAATGAGGAATTGGGCGACCTGCAAGTCACGGAGGGGAGGGAACCTCGCACGACTTGGCACAGGGATGGGGTCGAAGGAGAGCGTTTGGACGGTTGATCTGGAATTCACCCACGTCTCTCGCTTTCTCTGGTGCATGTGTACTGCGACCGGCAGATGCGGGAACAGGTCAGCGTCTTCCAGGACTTGGCAACCCAGTCTCGATGAGCACGTTGGTGGGCATGCTTATGTAGTCCAGCATGAAGCCTGGCTTGCCCTGCAGGCAAATTGGACGAGAAATCCGTGGAACCACACCATGCAAACTGATGGAAAACACAAAAAAACGGCCTGGGCCAGAAAATGCCCACGTTCCAGTCCCCTTCCAATGAACTCAGAACGGCCCTGGGCAGACAAGATAGTGATGTACTCTGCGGCCTTAGACAAAATCTCGCTGTGGTCATCGCTGAATCCTTCAATGTGTCGAAGGTAGACGCTGATCATGGCGACCCCGCCCGAAGGTCCCCAGTAGGCATGCGCTACCACTGCTCGTCCATGCACGATCTCCAGCGAGGAGCTCGGGGCCTTCGCCGCGGCGACTCGCACAGGCGCCACGATAGCAAGCCCGCCGCATGCGCTGCCCTTTATCCGCAGGTGGAGTTGCTTCCCAGAGCCCGCCAGAGCCTGCTCTAAGCGCTTGGTGCTGTGCGTCGGCGAGCTCGGTAGCGTCGGCGCAGTGCTCCTGGATCAAAAAGATATTGCGTGCAGCCCACGGCGCGTTGAGCATCTCGACGGGTGGCCCATGGGAGCTGACGTTCGTGGTGACAACTTGCACGATGCCAGTCGTCTCGGCACTAGGCTGCGCCTTGCCATCCGGCCTCGCCGCAGCCAGCGCAGCCGACAGGCCCGCGCTGCCATCCGCGGCAACCGAAGCCCCACCAGCAGACATGAGTTGCAGCACCCACCACAGCAAGTGGCACGCGCGGCGCATACCGCAGTAGCCGAATCCATCGCCCCGCAGAGAGGACGCATAACACCCGCCCAGGCTGGGCTTAGAGAGGGCTCTCAGCGAACCTGCACAGGATCCCACAACAGTGGTGGCAGTGGCGCCCTGGCCAGGGACCTGGAAAACCTCCTGGGAGGCGTTCAGACAGGGGATGCGGCGACGCGGCTCGGCGACAAGCCTGGATCCCACGCAAGACCCACCACGTTGAGAGTCGGGGCCATGCCGAGCACGAGACTCATGATATTGCAGGTCAGGTACAAGCCCAACACAGATGAGAAGACACCAGTAGGCAGCGACACCACCACTGGCGCAGCAACTGAAAACGAAATGCGCGTCCAGCCTGGCGTCAGAAAACAGCGTGGACGCAAGGCTCACCACTAGATGTAGAAGCGAAGCTAGCACGCAAGCCAACATCGCAGATGTCCCTGCCGAGTTGAAGGTGTCATCCGCGAGCTCGGTGACATCGAGGCAGTTTTCGAATCCCGCGCAGCGGCCTCGGGACTTCGCCCATGGGCCAGCAGCGGCAGCCAACTCACGGGCTGTCTTGCGCCGCCTGGCCAAGTTCTCGGCGGCCGAAGCCCACCGCTCGGCTGCGGCGCGGACCTGCCTGTCCCCCCCCCCCTCCTCGGGCGCCCCGGCGCCCATGCGTTCCCGAGAGGACGTCCGGGGCCCCTCGATCTGGCCCGCGCCCCTGGGCGCCGCCGAGCCGCCAGCAGCCTGTCGCTGTGCTCGGGCGGCGTCGCATGGCTGACCGACCCCCTGGCGGGCCTCGGCCCGTGTTCTGAAGCTCCCGCGGCGCCTCGAGCGACGACGCAGCGGTCGCCCGGGGGGCGCCCCGTCAGCAGCTGCCGACGCCAAGACCTAGACCAGCTTCTCGACTGGAAGGTCGAGCGCGGGCACTGTTCATTGTTTTGCGTCGTCGGTTGGCCCAGACAGGAGGCATTTTTTCAAAAATAGTTGGTTGCGGAAAAATTCCAAAAGCATAGTTTCCATGAGTACGCGAAAATTACGAACAATATGCGCAGACAACTATATGTGTTGCGCGCACAATTGTTGCATGCATTAGTTGGTGTGTCTTCTCGCATTGGAGGGGCGCGCTACTTATCTTTCGCGTGCCGAGAGCTATTTGGCATGCCGCCCCAATGCTGTTTCGTTTGTACACGGACGTTGCGCCGCCGCCGATTGGTTTACAGGGCAGGTCCAGGTTGGCCCAGGGAAACGCGTCGACGCTGGCCCCCCTCGCGGGGGCCCCTGCCAAACGGCTCCAGAAGGGCCAGAAGGGAAGCTCGAGAGGCCACCCGCCAAAGGGATCCATCCTCCTGGGGCCCTCCCCTCTCGGGGGCCTTCCCGAAGCCCTCCAGAAATCCGGAGAGGGCCCCCAGACGGCCCGAGAGGGTTCCAAAAGGGCCCCTTTGGGCCGCCCCCGGGGGGTGCCCTTTGGGTCAAAATGTGTCGGCGTCCCTTCTGGGTTCGGAGACCTTGGCCGCGTTTGCGCCTTCTCGGGCCTTGCCCAGGACTTCGGGGGCGCGTCGCGGGGGGCCCGGGAGGCGCCCCAGAAGGGCCCAAGAAGGGCCCAAGAGTGTCCAAAGAAGGGCTCCCGACAGTGGCACCTAGAGGGCCCTCTTGGGTGCCACTGGGGGGGTTCTCCTCCTTGGGCCCTCTTGCGCCGCCCCTTGGGCCTCCTGGAGCCTCGTTGAACTTTCCGGGGGCCCATTCGGGACTTCGGGGGGGGCTTCGGCGGGGCCCCAAGAAGAAGTGCCCAAGAGGCCCAGGAAGATTCCAAGAGGGCTCCAAGAGCGCTCCAAGAGGGCCCCCCAAAGAGGCTCAAAGTACGCGCGCGACTGTGCCTCTTTTTGCGGGCCTCTGGGGGCAATCTTGGGTCCCTTTCGGGCCCTTTCGGGTGCCTCTTGAGCCGTCCATGGGCTTCTTTGGAACTCTTGCGGGGCTTGGAGAAGGCCTCGGGAGAGGTCCTACAGGGCCCCGGGAGGATGAGGCCCGTTGGCTTTGGTTTGAGCTTGTGTTGCGCGGATTTGGAAGTGATTTTCCGGATCCTCTCAGGCCGTCTCGGCGGGGGCGGGGGGGGTGGGGGGCGACGCGCGGGGCGGGTCGGGGGGCGGCGTAGCGCGGATGAGCGAGCGTTGTCCGCGTGGGCGGCGGCAGGCACAGTTGTCTTGAAGGGCCCCGCGATCGCTTGGCAGGGGCCGGGCACGACCGGCGCCCGGATGAGGGCCGACAACGAAGTGGAGCGCGCGCGCGCCGAGCGCTACCAGGCGTGCCCAGAGACGCCTTCAATTTTAGTGTATGTTTTGGGTTTCTTGTCGGGCTTATTTCTGTTTTTCGGGATTTCGGAATCGCGTTTTACAAGACGTATTTTTACATATAGAATAGGTCTTTCATTCCACAACACAGTGATACTAGTATTGTATTGGTATTAGTTTGGAAGTTCGTCGGTTTGGCAGTTTGCAAAAGTTATAATATAGGTGTTTTGCAAAAGCGATCGTAGTTTGAAAAGTTGCAATATAGGAGTTTTGAAAACGCAGCGGTTTGGCAGCTGGGGGACATTGCATCCAGGCTGTTTTGCAAAACGCGCGCGCCCGCATTCGCCGGCGCCGCATTCAGTGCCTTGGACGGCCCGAGGAGCCCCAAGACTGGTCTAAGATTTGTCGCGAGCAGATCCCACGGGGGCCGGAAGGGGCCCGCGCGGGGGCCCAAGACTGCCCCGCGCGCATTGCGCGACTCGAGGGCGCTCTCGGGGCCCACCAGGGTTTCCCCGCGCCTTCGCACCCCGTCGCGGTGGCCACTGGAGGGCCCCACGAGGCCAAGGGAGCTCCGAAGAGCTAGCTCCCCTCGGGGCCCTATAAGGCGCGCTTGGCCCCCAAAGGCCCCTCCCGGAGCTCCTGGAGGGCCGTGGGAGGGCTCCTCAAGGGGCCCCCCTGCTGTCGAGGACGAGGGCCGCCATCTTGACCGCAGGGGGCTCCTCTCTGGGTCTCTTGGGGCCCTCTCGGGGCCCTGCCTCGCAGGGCCTGTCCGGGTTTGGCGCAGCCAGGTGCGACCGGTTCGGATTGCGCGAGGTTGGGCGCGCTTTCGGGGGGATTCGCGTGCTTCTGTGGGAGTTGTCGCACCAGTCGCGCTGTCGTGACATTGTGTTTCAGAATCGGGCTGGGGGTCAAACAGCAAAGTGGCGCGTGCCCGCGTTGATCTTCGCCTGTTGGAAATGGCGCGGGGGGTGGGGTTGGAATGGGGGCGCCGAGGAACAATTGTCATTCGCGCGCATGGCCCCGCGACAGAAACCGCGAAAGGGGACTGCTTACTGCTTGAGCATCCGTGCGCTGAGCAATTTTGTGCACCGTGGGCCTGTCGCGAGCTGCGGCGGCATTGCTTCCGCGGCAACTGGCGCCCGCTGCGACCCGCCCCAAGGATCTAATCAGCAATGCCTTTAAAAACAAACATGCGAATCCACGAACAGCTAGCGCGCGCCGCAGTTTGCGCGTGGCGCGCGGTCCACCATGGACCCCTTGGCAGCGGCGCTAGCGCGTGAGCCATTGCACTGTCGTCTAAGATTCGGCGCAGATGGTCTCTCGTTCATTACAAGGCAGGACAAAGACATGACGTCAGCGAAAACAGCGGGCGCTGTCCGAACTTTCGGGCAACGGCGTTGTAACGACCACGGCAATGTCCAGCGCAAACGCCTGTCACTCTTGCAACTTACTCCTGGTGCGTATACGTGCCCAGTTCGAACGTTCACGCAATGCGAAGCGCGCGCGTCCTCCGTATTCTGATGGTTCTGTAAAAGGTAATTTGTGTTTGGTAATATAGGTGGCTTGAAAACGTAGAACCCTGCCGCCTAATTTTCCGTATTTCGGAAACACACATGTTTGACAGATTTCTGGCAGAGTTACATTATGTTGCATATATGGCCCTGCGTGGGCCCGCCCGACAGCACAATCATTGTTCATGTCTAAGTATTCGAAAGTTCTTTGTTCTTTGGGGGGGCCAAGATCTTTTCATTTCTAATTGTTCTGTCCTGGGCCTCATCCTGGCCACTAGAGGGCCAGGAACACTTGGAAACGAGCACCATTGGAAATGAGCGCGACTCGAAATGAACGACGTGTGTGGTCTTGAGCGAGAGCTCCTCTGGCACTGGGCGCGGCACACGAGTGGCAACAGAGTGTCGTTGCGCCTCCAGCTCGGCCGACTCCGTCGCCAGCTCCGTGGCCACGCGCTCGGCCGCTGCCAGGCCAGCGGCCCCCATTGCCCTGCTGGAGGCGCAGGCTCTTGACGGCCCGACCTTGCTTGTCCATCTGCGCCTGAACAGCGCCAATCCTCGTCGTACCGTGCTGCACTTGAGCGGCGAAAGGTTTGCTTGAGAGGGGCTTCTCCGTGAGTTCGTCACCAGCGACGCCTTGGCCTGGACCAGGACCTTATCGGTTGGCGACCCGAGCTGGCGCAACGGGGATGCGATCTCGGCCAGGCGCTTCCGGCCAGGGTCGTCTCCTGCAGGATATGGTTGAGTTACTGCCCGATACAAGGAGGGACATCCTTGAGCTCTTGCAGGGCCTTGGGGAGACGAGCTATATACAGGTCCCTCTTGCGCGTGGCCTGCTGCTGCTGGCCCCTGCCTCCCCCTCTGAGCGGCACGGTCAAGCTCGGGACCTTGGGATGCTTGCGCCCACCGAACGACGAGCCCTTGGCCGTGCTGCACTGCGGGCGCTTGCTCTTGTCACTTCCGTTCCACCAGCGATCTCCCGACTTCGGGTGGAGACACCAGCCGCAAAACCACGGGCCCGCCCACGCTTTGCGAATGTTGGCAGCAGAAGGAAGATTTGCCATCACACAGCGCGTGTGAGCGGAATACGAGCGCGCAGAGACCGCAGTCCCGAAGTATGTGCAAGTAAAAGGCGGCGCCTCCAGCCTGGGCGGGCTGCTGGGGATGCGCGAGAGCGGTGGGGGTCGCGGCATCCCTCCTGCCAGAATGCCAAGTCCTGAGCGAAACGCTGCGGACTTGAGCCAGAATGGCTACTGAAGAAGGAGGGGGAGGAGGAGGGGGAGGGGCAGGAGAAGGAGGACCAGGAGTAATGGGAGGGGGGGGGGGGGAGGGGGAGGGGGAGGGGGGGGGGAGGGGGGGAGGGGGCGAGGGGTGGGAGGGAGGGGAGGGGAGGGGGAGGGGGAGAAGGAGGAGGGGGAAGAGGAGGAGAAGGAGGGGGAGGAGAAGGAGGAGGAGATGAAGGAGGAGGAAAATGATACCTGTTGGGGGCATCTGGGGGCCTCCTGGGGGCCTCTTGAGGGCGTCTGAGGGCCTCTTGGAGGTTTTCTGGCTTTCGGAAGCCGTCGTGAGACCTTCTTCGGGCGCTTCAGTGCCGTCTTCTCCAGTGCCGTCGTGGGGCCCTTCTGGGGGAGAAAGGGTCAGATCACAACAGGACGGATCATATCCTGACAGCTTGGGCCAGATCCCAATGTGTGAGAAAACCGGACCGGTTTAGAACCCAACAAACTTCATTCAAGCTTCCAAGCGCTTTATAGGTGCCTTCTAGAAGCCGCCTCCTGGGCGCCCCTCCAACTTCGTGAAAGATTCTTGTGGAATCATCTGAGGCTTCCAGGAGAACTCCAGAGGACTCCTGATGGATATCTGGGGAACCGTGCCGAATTTCTAAAAATTTCCGGAGGACTCGTGAGGATTTCAAAAGAATTCCTCGAGGATTTCTGAAGACTCTTGAAGGATAGTATTCCGACGGCACACACATTGTAATTCATCAAGCAGGAAAGTTGCTTGGAAGATTGTGGTCTGGGTTCATGGCAGAAGCATTCGCTCTTGAATGGGGTCTTCAAACATTCGCGCGTCTGATTACTGAGTGAGGGGGCGATGGGTAGATACATAGTCAAGCAAACGTCTGCGCGTACCGCATTGCGCATTCGTAGAAAAAGAAGAAGAAGAAGAAGAAGAAAAATAAGAAAAATAAGAAGAAGAGTAACAATAATAATATGAATAATAATCATATTCCTGAAGGGTACCGGAAGGATTTCGAAGAAAGCCTGAAGGATTCCACCAGGTTCCTGAAATTTCTTACAGATTCAGAGGGATCCCCAAGGATTCCTGAAGATTCATGCAGATTCGGATGGGTTTCTAGATTCCTTGAAGGTTCTTGAGAATTCCTCCGGATTCCTGAGGATTCCCAGGGGATCCTTTGGATTTGGCACGATTTGTGAGAATCCAAAAGTTTCAATGAGGATTCTTGCGGAGTCCTGTGGATTCTTGAGGGTTCCCGCAGAATTCCCGAGGATTCCGGAGGGACCGGTACAGAGCATTGATGATTCCCGAAGGATCCCAATGGATTCCCCAAGGATTCTCGGGATTTCTTGAAGGATCAGCGAAGGATTGCGATGTCTTAGTTGAGGTCTCTTGACGGGTTCTCAAGGATTCCCGTACATTCTTAAGGAGTCCGATGGGTTCCTAGCGAGCCCTTAGGATTCCTGGAGGATTCTTGACGGATTCTTGGGATTTCTGGGGATTCCTACGGATTCTTGAGGGATCCTGAGAATTCCGAGGGGCTCCTGCGGATTCCTAGTATTCCTGCGGACCCCTGAAAATTCCAAGGGGCTCTTGAGGATTCGTTTGGATTCTTGTGGATTCTTGTTGTTTCCCAAGAATTCCTGAAGATTCTTCCGCATAAATGATTTGGGCTTACTCGGGTCCTCCTAAAATGCTTCTGGGACCGTCTTGAGGGCCTCCTGAACAATCTGAAGGCCTTCTTCGAGTGGTTTGAGCCTACATTGGGCCGTATTGGAGCATTTGGAAATCCCGTGGGATAGTGGAACGGTAGAGATCACAATGGCGCACGAAGAAAGCCCAGTGAGTCCCTTTAAGAAGCACCATTCGGTTTTCATTGCCAAGATGGTCATGCAATAGCAACTTTAAACACAACTATTTCCAACCGTTGGGATCTGAATCGCCCCGTTTTCCTGACCCGCTGGGATCTGACCCAGTCTGTTGGGAGCAGACCCGTCCCGTTGGGATTGGACCCCGTCGCCCTCTTGAGGCCGTCGTGGGGGCCTCGTGGGCCGTCTTGGGGCCCTCTTGGGGGCCTCTTGGGCCATCATGGGGCTATCTTGGAGACCTTTGGGGCCGTCTTTGGATGTCAGAAGCCCGAAAACCACGAGAACCCAAAAATGAGTATCAAGAAAACCATTGGACATTCAATGAGTTGGGCATCCTGGAGGTTTTCTTTGAGCCCTCGTGGGCCGTCTTGTGGGCCTCTTGGACCGTCTTGGGGCCATATTGGAGCGTCTTGGGGCCATATTGGGCCGTCTTGGGAGGCGTCTCGGGCGACCTGGTGGGCATCTTGAGAAGTTTGTGAGGTCATCTTGGGTCGTCTTGAGCCAACATATCCTCCATGTTGTCAGGATGTCTCAGGCGAAACGCTTGTGTTGAGCCGACGGGATGGGGGTCGCCGGTGTCTTGCCGTGTGGTCGGCGGGCCAAGACGAGTGCCGAGGGCGCGTGCGGACGCGGCCACTGGGGCCTTCGGTGGAGCTCCCTATGGGGCCACGAACCGTGTGAGGGGTGTGCCGAAATGGACATGCGGCGGGCGGGCAGGGCGCTTGCGGACGCGGCCATTGGGGCTTTCGGTGGAGCTCCCTATGGGGCCACGAACCGTGTGAGGGGTGTGCCGAAATGGACATACGGCGGGCGGGCAGGGCGCATGCGGACGCGGTCATTGGGGCCTTCGGTGGAGCTCCCTATGGGGCCACGAGCCGTGTGAGGGGCGTGCCGAAATGGACATGCGGTGGGCGGGGAGGACGCTTGCGGACGCGGCCACTGGGGCCTTCAGTGGAGCTCCCTATGGGGCCACGAACTGTGTGAGGGGTGTGCAAAATGGACATGCGGTTGGCGGGGAGGGCGCATGCGGATTCGGCCACCGGGGCCTTCGGTGGAGCTCCCTATGGGGCCACGAAACGTGTGAGGGGTGTGCCTAAAATGACATGCAGTGGGCGGAGGGACGCATGCGGACGCGGCCACTGGGGCCTTCGGTGGAGCTCCCTATGGGGCCACGAGCCGTGTGAGGGCTGTGCCGAAATGGGCACGCGGTTGGCGGGGAGGGCGCATGCGGACGCGGCCATTGGGACCTTCGGTGGAGCTCTCTAGGAGGGGGGCCACGAACCGTGTGAGGAGTGTGCCGAAATGGGCACGCGGTTGGCGGGGAGGGCGCATGCGGACGCGGCCACTGGGACCTTCGGTGGATCTCCTTATGGGGCCACGAGCCGTGTGAGGGGCGTGCCGAAATGGACACGCGGTGGGCGGGGAGGACGCTTACGGACGCGACAACTGGGGCCTTCGGTGGAGCTCCCTATGGGGCCATGAGCCGTGAGGGCTGTTCCGTAATGGGCACGCTGTTGGCGTGGGGGGCGCATGCGGATGTGGCCATTGAGGTTTTCGATAAAGCTCCTTATGGGGCCACGAACCGTGTGAGGGGTGTGCCGAAACGGACATGCAGAGGGCAGAGGCAAGGAGGGGGAGGAGGGAGGAGGGGGAGGAGGACGAGGAGGAGAGCAATTGAGAGGAGAGGAGAGGAGGAGGAGAGGAGAGGAGAGGAGAGGAGAGGAGAGGAGAGGAGAGGAGAGGAGAGGAGAGGAGAGGAGAGGAGAGGAGGGGAGAGGAGAGGAGAGGAGAGGCGAGGGGAGGTCAGGGGAGGGGAGGAGAGGAGAGGAGAGGCGAGGGGAAGGGAGGGGAGGAGAGGAGGAACGCGGGGACCGTCTCTTCGAAACGATGACCCAACATCACAGGATGGTTGCGAGAAAAGGTTCAGACCAGTGAAACATTCAGCACGCCATGCACCCCTGTGGCAAGCACAGGGTTTGGCAGATAGAAGACGCCTGCGGCGAATCACCGCCGCCCCTTGCCTTTTTAAAACGCCCATGCGGTCAAGCGTTGAGCCGAAGTCTGGCCAATGTGTTGGACTACGTGTTCCCCCACCCGTTGTGGAATACCTTGGAGTAACATTTGGGCGAGGAAGGCAAAGGAGGAGGAGAGGGAGGAGAAGCAGGAGGAGGAGGATGTGGAAGAAGAAGAAGCTGAGGCCTCTTGAAACCCTCTTGAGGCCTTCCCGGGGCTTTCTGGGAGCGTTTGGGGGGCCTTGGATGCCTTTTGGGGCGTCTTAGGGCGATCTTGCAGGCTTATGGAGCCATCTTGGAGCGTTGGAAGCCCGAAACGGCGAGAACGCTAAACTCAGTTTACATTGCTGGACAGCCTAAGGAAAATCAATGATTTGGGCCCCCTGGACATCCTCTTGGAGCCCTCTTGGGGGCCTCTTGGGAGCCTCTTCGGCCATCTTGCATCTTGGGCACCTGGGGCCGTCTTGGGTGCATATTGGGCAGTCTTGGAGGCACATCGGGGCCATCTTGGACTCTCTTGGGGCCATCGTAGCTGTCTTGGACACCACTTTGGCCGTCTTGGAGGCCATCTTTGTTGGGGCCGTCATGCGGGCGGAGACCAATGGAAGGTTGGTTTTCAGGGTGGCTGGCGGGCTGGGCCTAGGTGCCAGTGGGAACCGTTCGCCCCCTGCCTTATGGAATCGCCCATGTGGCCGAGCGTTGTTGCAAGAGCTCTGCCAAGCTATCAAACCATGTGTCCCCCCAGCCTTTGTAGAAACCCTTCGGGGAACACTTGGGGGAGGATGGCGGGGAAGATCAGGGCGAGGAGGAGGAGGAGGAGCATGATGATGATGATGATGATGATGATGATGATGATGATGATGATGATGATGATGATGATGATGATGATGATGATGATTCGATGATGATGATGATGGTGATGAGGAGGAGGAGGAGGAGGAGGAGGAGGAGGAGGAGGAGGAGGAGGAGGAGGAGGAGGAGGAGGGGGCATCTCGGGAGCCACTGGGGGGCACTCTTGGGGCTTCCTGCTAGCGTCCTGGGAGCCTCTTTGAGGCATCTTGGGGGCCCCGTTGGGCTTCTGAGCGGCCTTTGGGCGGCTTTTCGGGGGCTTCTTCGGCCGTCGTAGGGCATTCTTGGCCCGTCTGACGCCGTCGGAAGCAGTATTGGGGGCCTCTGGCCGACTTATGGCCCTCTTGGGGTACTCCAGGGCAGCCTTGGAGGCCATCTAGGGCGTCTTAGAGACCTCTTGGGCCGTTTTGTGGCCTTCTTGTAGGCCTCTGGGGCGATCTTGGGGGGCTCTTGGGCCGTCTCGGGCCGTCGGAAGGCCGAAAGGAAGCACATGCAAAACTCTTTCGAAAACCCAAGGATGATGAACGGGTTTGGCCTCTTCGGGCCTTCCTGGAGGCCTTCTTGGGGGCCTCTTGGGCCGCCTTGGGCCATCGTTGAGCCATCTTGTGCAGTCTTGATGGCCTCCTGGCCCATCGGGGTCCGTCTTGGGGGCCTCTCTGAACCGACTTGGGGTCTTTTTGGTGTGCTTCATGGCCGTCTTGGAGGCCATCTAGGGCATTTTGGTGGAAGTCTCTTAGTCGATCTTAGGGCGATCTCTGAGGGTTTTTGGGCCGTGCTGGGCTGTCGGAAAGCCGAGAAGAAGCAAACGCGAAAATCCTTCAAAAATTTAAGGCAAATCCGTGAGTCTAACCTCTTCGGGTTTTACTGGAGGGCCTGGAGGCCTCTTGGACCGTCTTAGAGGCCTGGGGGGCATTTGAGCCGTCATGGCTGCTTCTTGGGCCGACTTGGAGGTATCTTGGACCCTCTTGGGCCGTCTTGGGGGCCATCTTGGACCACCTTGAGGCCGTACTGACAGTCTTGGAGGCATCCTAGAGGCCATCAAGCGAAAAGCTGACGGGAGGGTCACCCCGGCGGGACGGGCCGAAGTCCCAGGGGAAGCCTTTTCGAAAATAACCAAAACCAAGAGCGGAAGGACTTAGCACGCCAGGCACCCTTGTGATAAATCAACAGGGGGCGGCGGATCGAAGACGCCTGCGGCGAATCACCGCCGCCCCCAGCCTTTTTGGAAGCGCCTGCGTGGCCGAAAGATGGGTTTGAGCTTGGCCGAACTATCGGGCCACGCGTTCCCCGAGTGGGTTTCGAAAGCCTTCGGGGACTTTAAGGGTAGCTCTTTGGGAGATGTTACAGTATCGGGAGCATAGCTCGCGCGCCGTTGCCTTTGGCCCAAGGCACGCGCGCCCTATTTGCCCGGATACCTGATGGTATTCGCTATTTGCCCGGACACCGCGAGTGCTCGCTATGTGCTGGAAAGATCATTACATCGATCTTATCCCATCTTACTCATCCACCCCTCATACTGTACCTTCACAGCAGAGCGATGGATGCAATTTGCCAGGCTATATGCCATATTTGAGCTACCAGGCTCACTTTCGACTTGGTAGCGGAGCTGGCCGCACTCTCGTGTGGTCAGCTCTTGCTCTTCTTAGCCTCATATTCTTCGGCACGATCTTCGTGACCACCTACCACCCTGCGCCAACACTCCCAGTACGTTTACGAGGATCTATCCAAGAGCAAGAAGCAACACGAGAGGTACGACGTCTAGACGACCAGACTGGTACCATATACGCTTCATCATTGCGTTACCACCAACCGCTCGGCAACGAGCTAACAGCGCAATACTTGAAGCAGGGGCGGGGAGACCCGCCAGACAGAGCGCCTCGAAGACTCGACAAGGCGCTACCCCAGCGCGACAACGCGCATCATAACCGTCCTTCGGTACACATTCTCGGGCTAGTCGTTTTCGCTATTATATGGTTCGCGCTGGGGGCAGCAATCGGACACATGCGTCGTGGAGAAAACAGCACCGATGGGCAAACACATGGCCCATATTGGGACCCTCAAGGTAATGTACCTTTTCGTGAGCACATCTACGAGGTCAACGCATGGCTCAACGTTACAAGCGGACGTATGACGCCACAGGCCCAAGCGGCCGCAATACAACGCGGCCTAGGTGGCCTAGCGAGGACACTCGCCATGAGGGTACCGCCTGACATTATCAACTATGGTGCTGACATCGATGGGGTCCACACAGACCCAGTGACCTACATCATGTTCCTCCTAAGCATGAAGTTCGAACGCCTGGAAGATGAGCGACAGCTCACTTTCGGCACACAACTCATCGACTTCCACGTGCCTCACGGGGAACGAATCGATGTCACCCTTACCCGATTCGAAATGGCCCGACTTGAGGCACAGTCGGTGGGACTCGACCTTCCCAACTTCCAACTGCTAACCACTATCCTATTCCGCGCCTTAGGCGTCGGCAACCAGCGAGCCACGCAACTCTTACAGCCACTCAATCACCAAATGCCCCGAACACAACAACAGTATGATGAGTTGCTGGAGAGGATGCGTTCGATAGGCCACCTATCCGAACGGTCTCCTGGTAACATAGGATCTGTGTTTGGAAGGGGAAGGGGATCTGGTAGTGGAAATTTCTACACTACCTTGACTACTGAAGCCCAGCCTGGAAACGGGCCCTCAAGCATATGGGCCGATGACCCAGGTGAATCCACTGCGTTATTAGCAGGGGATCGATCACAACCAAGCTGGGCAACCAGCCCTCCTTCTAGAGAACCACAACCACACCGTTCTTTATGGGGGGAATCAAACCCCCTAACCGACGGTGTATCCACCTACTTGGGAGACGAGGATTTCGACTCCGGCACCGATACAGACACTATATCATTAGATGGTGTTGAAGCTCTAGATCGGTCAGATATCATGAATATGGATAACGACAATCAGCGTGCTGAGCATTTGTTCTGGTTATTACAACAGGCTAAACGAAGGTGGAGGGGGTTCACACGAAAACCAGTGCGTCGTGTTAGAAGGAGGATACGTAGAAGTTTTAAAGGAAAGGGCAAAGGCAAGCGAGGTCGTCGGAGGTTGAACGGACGAGGTATCGCGGCATTTCTCCAGAGGCTCTCAGATGAACAACATGATGAGATATTCTTTGGGGGAAAAGGCCGCGGTAAAGGCCGTGGAGAGACCTCAGGGAAAGGTAAAGGTAGGCGGGGAAACCCGCGAGGTAGAGACGGCCAGGTTCTCAAATGCCATGAATGTGGTAGTTCCGATCATCTTGTGCGAGATTGTCCAGTGAAGGGAAATGGAAAGGGCAGGTCGACCGAAGTCCATTTTGGCTCAAGTGAACCATCCATTGAATATCTGAGCCTCCAGGACTTTGAGGCTATGGAACAGATATTTCTCACTTGGGTTGTTGGCATGGACAACGTCGACGAGCTCGAGGGGTATGGTCATGGATTGTACGCGTACTTCCTCGAGTACGTCCGCCGGTTCGTTACGGGCAGTAACGAGCTCACTCCCGTGGAACACGGTACGCTGGGAAACCAGCCTCTTTCTTTCTTCGACTGGATGTTCGGGAACCCAGGCAACATCATGGCCTACGAGAGCGACGACGAGGACACCACTATAGAGGCTTCGCCTTCCGAGGTTCAACGGAACCTCGAACCTCCGCCCGAAATCCCGCCTGGAAACAGGCCGTCTCTGATGGGAGAATACCCCCAGACCACTGAAGACTTAATTGAAATGGAGTCTCAGGCATTCGTTCAGGCCTTCATTGCAGGCGAACCAGATACTCCGTTCATACCTCCTGGTTCGCTTGCTCCAGGCGAATATGGACCACGCACCCTTTTGCTGACCCTCAGGAGGATGCATGAGATACTTATAACTGGTTATCCTGAGAGTCAAGAACATATCGAAGCTGACACTATGACAGAACAGGATACTGATGCTTGCGGTAGCTCAGAGCTGTTGTTGGCAGCTCTGACTCTCATTCACAGCGTGCACCCTCAGGACGTGCAGAGACACTTGATATACTCCCGTGGTAGATGGCGTAATGCTCTAGAAATGGCTATTGCTATGCGCGGTCGTGATCTTCCTCCGCCAGGATGGGGTCTCCAGGCGGTGGGAATGAGGCCAAACCATACGGCCATGCGTAACATTGCTGGGCAGCCTGTGCTCGGCAACGAGCCTGAGCCGACAACAGTGCCTCCTACTCCGGGACAGCCGAGCGACGTACAGACGCCGGCTATGCAGGGAAACCTGCCTGTACCAGATACGCCAATGGCCATCATCATCGGTAGTTCGACATCAGAAGAAGTAGAAGGCGGTGGTTGCGGGTTAGATGAGGATGACGTCACCATCCTCATGATGGACGTGAATGGTGAGGAAGAGGTTGACTTCGATCCTGATGAGTCTGAATCATCATCACCATCGGCACAAGCGCCATTTGCGCCGAGCTCCACCCAGCAGGGAGACCTGCCTCCATCGGACGGTCCATCTGGGATCGCACAGGAGCCTCCTCAGGCACCTCCACCGGGTGCCGCTCCTGCTGCTTCGGCAGCTTCCTCTGATGAGAACACCAGAAGATCTCGTTCCCATACGCGCGTCAGAGAAGAGCCACATCCACAGGCTCGACTTCCTCGTGAGTGGAGGCAGGCCGGCCCAAAAGAACACGCTCTCAGGAGAGGTGGCCAGCTACTTCCGCACAACGACCCAAGACGCCGAAAAGGGGAACACTCGGCCTTCGGCAAGGGCAACCCTGCCTATAGGGGCAGTGATGGCAAGGCCATCCGCGGAGGCTATCAGCTTGCAACAAATATCCGCCGCCCTGACATTCAAGAAGCGCGGACTCAGCTGCGAGATATTATCGCGGCGCGCAAGCAGTATAGGCCTCACGCAGCATGCGGACCTTGTTCCCCGCCGTTCCAGAACCACAGGCCAGGATGCCCCGTTGGCAACAACGAAGGCCTGAGCCCCAACAGGGACAAAACCCCTCATAAAAGGGCCATTCGCAACTTATCCCGATGACACAAGAAGAAATTGCAGAAGTGAATCGTCGTCTCGGGATCTTGAGCCACTTGGATCCGAAAGAAGAAGAAAAGCCTACCCCGGTTCCAACGGGACTGGTAGCCATGACCTAGGAAGAGAAAGACGCGCTCTTCAGTCCTCCTAGTATGCGAGGAAACTCGCCTGGCGTCTCTAGCCAGTCCCAACAACCAGAACCGACAATCAAGGATGAGATGAAGGCTCAACGTGTGGCGGAGGATGAGGAGCGTATGCGGACAGCAGAAGACCGCACTCGCGAGGCAACTCGCAAGATGTTGGAGGATTCTAGTAAGATCTACATGAAGAGGGCTACGAGGCCCCCACTCCCACTAACTTCGAAGGCCAAAAGTGAACCCCCGACACCTAAGCCGTCCTCGGTGCCGAAACCGAAGACGAGCCCTCAGGACCCTGGGCCAGACGTGCAGATGGAGGTGCCTCGAACAGAAACTCCGAGGCCGCCGATTGGCACAACTCCTACACAAGCGTCTGTGCCCAAGCAGCAACCTCAGGACCCTATGGAGGAACGAAGACGCCCGCCTAGTCGCAGCAGCTCCATTGCGAAAAAGGCGGCAGCTTTCGAGCGCAGTGGGTATGCACCTGCGCCAGCTTCGCCTGTGGCGGCCCGTTCCAGGAGGTCCGATGAAGGTGCTATGTCGAGGGGTACCTGGGTGCCGAAGATCAGGGGCAGCGCCAGTCGCGCTTCTCCGCGGGGAAACCCGCCAGGCGCTGCCGCCGCAGCTTCCTCCTCTTCTGGAGCCGCAGCCTCTTCAGCAACAGAGGTTCCGATGCGGGGAAACCCGCCAGTGGTTCAGCTGCACCACCCAGGCGACACGTCCTTCACTAGTGGGACTCCAAATGTGATCAGGGATAGACTTGCGCTTCGGAAGCTCCCACCGATACGCTCGGTGGATGAGACATTCATGAAGGAATGCAGGAAAGCTGGAATCCTTCCCACATCCAATGATTTTCTCAAACAGCTGAGCAAAGCTCTCAGCAGGATATGCAGACATGCGCCAGACAAGCAACACAATCCTGTGTGGCGCTTGGAATCTTTCGATGATCATGATGGTTGGGTAAACCTAGTGGAACTCGTTGACCATTATCCGTGGAACACAGGTCAATCAAGACACGCTGGGTATAATCCAAAGTATGACGAGGCCAAGGTCATCAACGAGCATATATGTAGGCGCTCGGTTGACCAACTATCAGCCATCATGATGGCAGTTGTTCATGTCCGTGAGCCAGACGGAGAAGAAAAACAGCGCCTACAGCCCTTTTCTTTTTTTCATTTTTTTTTTTTTTTTTCTTTTTCTTCCTTTTTTTTTTTTTTTTTTTTTTTTTTTTTTCTTTTTCATTTTTTTCTTTTTTTTTTCTTTTTTTTTTTTTTTTTTTTTTTTTTTTTTTTTTTTTTTTTTTTTTTTTTTTTCTTTTTTTTTTTTTTTTTTTTTTTTTTTTCCTTTTTGTTTTTTTCAAGTTTTTTTTTTTTTTTTTTTTTTTCAACTCTTTTTTTTTTTTTTTATCTTCTTTTTTTTTTTTTTTTTTTTTTTTTTTTTTTCTTTTTTTTTTTTTTTTTTTTTTGTTTTTTTTTTTTTTTTTCAAGGTTTTTGTTTCTTTTTTTTTCAAGGTGTTGATGCGGGACTCCGGAGAGCCCGCTATCTTCGTCCGCGCCTCTCAGGGGCATTCATGGGAATTGAAAGCTCCATGGTCGCTGTACAGCTACATTGTGCTGTGCGACCAACCTGCCGGGAGACCCGCCCCATACCCCGATGTTGCTATGCATGGCACTCGATGGCACGCCTTCGAAGGGATTATGCGGCACGGCCTATCCTGTAGACCTGAGCATAACACGAAGAAAAAGGGGACAGGCCGGTCGCACATTCACTTCGTGCCGACAGTTCGCCGCGGTGCCGTGAACAGTGGGTGGGACCCAGACTCAGACATCATCATCTTCGTAGATTGGCGTAAGGCCATACAAGATGGTATGAAGTTCTGTTGGTCCGATAACGGAGTCCTCTTGTCCGAGGGAGATAACGGTATCATTGAACCGTATTACATCTCTCATGTAGAGGATCTGACCACAGGAAGGCAATGGCGTAATCCAGAGTATTTGGGGAGCCGCCATGCGCGAGTCTCTGTCGCAACGATGTCTGCTCCTGACAGGTGGGCTGACGTTGGTACTTCCAGCGTTAAGTACCAGTGGTTCCGAGACCAAGGGGGCGTTGACCCCCCTATGGGCTACCTCCACAGAGAAGTTGGGGACCACTACAGCCCTACCCAGCTGGGAAACCAGCCTGAGATCTATCGGATCTTCATGATTACCGAGAGTGAGGCCGGGAGCGCGGCTCCAAGCCGTGCCCCAAGCCAAGGGCCTAGTGCGGTGTCTTGGCAGGACATCAGTACCTCGGACCTGGATCAGATCGCAGCCGCGCTGAACCCTGACCAGGTAGAACAGCTGGCGGACAGGTTATACCAGCAGGATCCCTGGGCCGCAGGCCAGGGAGCAATGTCCGCTATGGCTACGAGAAATCGTCAGGCCATGCAGGGAAACCTGCCTACAAGCGGACCTGCTCGGTTTGAACCAATGCATGGAAGCCTTACTCAGAGCATGCACGCTCCAAGGGGCATGACTCCATTGGGCACACCACCGGCACAATCCCCATTCGGGACACCTGTCCGCCCTGCCACAAACGGCACTCTCATGGAGAGGATAGCTGCGGCTAGGGCTGAACACAGCACAGCCCTCCTCAACATGATGCCGCCCGGCACGCCAACGAGTCAGCAGGGAAACCTGCCTGGCACACCAAGCCATCACAGGGCGGGTGTACCTGACGATTATCGCTCAAGAGTGGCGGCCGCGGTGCAGCAGGTGCAGAGCCATAATCTGCCTCACCCAAGTGGGCAGAGGTGGAGGCCAGCCTGGTCCTGGGAACCTGAGGGTCCCAACCCACGGGATCCTGCTCGGCAACGAGCCTTTATCCCGGCGTTCAATGCCCATCCGAGCATGTCTCAGGGCCAGAGGCCACACCAGCGCAGATGAACCCGCCATTATACCCTGATGGGTCAAGGGTTCCGAACAAATTTGTTCGTGAATTGGCGGATCAGATGCATAACCTCACTAATGAGCGCTGCAGTGACCATTCCATGTACCCGCACATGGCCTTCATGCCTTCACCGACATCACCAGAGGTGGTTGTCCAGCCCACTGCCCATTCAATATCGTCTGGCAGTAGGGGCGTGCCTGACTACATCAGGCAGACGCACACACTCAGCAGGCATGCTTCAGGAGAAGGCAGGCGGTGCAAAGCGTACGGGATCAGTCACGTGCAGCTGCACTTGATGTGGTGAGGAACAGGGGCTCACCTTTGCGAGGAAACTCGCCCGCCGTGACTCCTACCACTTCCATGCCAAATGTCGAAGTGCAGGAAGTGCTGAATCCAACGGGGACACCCCCATCAGCCTTCATGCCCTCCGAGACGGTACTGGAGAGGCAGCGGCGGGTATATCCCAGGGCAGCAGACGTAGAGGTCTTTACTGGGATGGAAGATACCTGCGCGGTATGCCTCGAAGAATTTCAGCCCAGGGATAGCGTTTACCGCCTGAGGTGCAATCACCTATTCCACGAGGGATGCTGGAATTCTAATGTGGTGGGCCACGTTGCAAATCAGCGTGAGGGAGATCCCCAGCAGCCACCATGTGCTATCTGTCGAGCACCTGGCATTATAGCATCATCCTTCCCATGGACCGGCTCCTTTAGTCAGACTCCTGAGCAGTCAGCGAGAGAGTTGCGGGAGCTGAGGAGCATGGTGGAGGAGATGACGTCCAGGATGCTAGCTATGCAGACAGTTCCGTCACAACAGCAGGGATACCTGCCTGAAGAGGTAAGGCCGCCTATGGAAACGGGAGATTTTGATCAGCTTATCCCGATGACGGCGCCTCAGCAGGGAAACCTGCATGATACTCCTCAGATGTCTCCCCAGAGTGGAGGCGAGGCTGAGATGTCACTGGGCCCTGATCAGCTGCGTGAATTGCGTGTGCGACATTTCCAGAATCAGATGGATAATACGCACACAACATTTATGCTGGATGCCAACAATCCTGAAACTGATAGTCCGTCGCTAGACTTATCAGAATCCTCAGTGGCGTCAGCAGCAACAGCAGCCAGGACCGTCAACATCGCAGCGACGAACGAGGAGTTCGAGGAGTGGCTGAAGTACCGGGATCACATCACGAACGAGGGGCTGCAAGACATCGCCCTTCACTCGTACCTGACGCTGATAAGGCGCACGACCCGCGAGCAGTATAAGAGCATACATGATGAGTATGCCAACTGGCGGGAGGAGCGTGGCGATCACGCCCAGCACGTGTCGCACTTCCAGTACATTGACCTGGCACGCATGGCCGAGAGCGAGTCGCATGCCAGTGTCATGCGGGGTAACCCGCCAGGGAGTACGACTGTGCCGCGGGGAAACCCGCCTACCGACACAGCCGACACTTCAGAAACTGTGCACATCAAGCAGCCGAGTAAGACGTTTTTGGATGATGGTGGAAATTCCATACTCATCGACGTCGGTTCGAAGATCAACATCATGGGCGAGAACACGAGCCGTAAGTTCGTCCAGGCTGCCGAGGCACATGGCCGTACTTGTACGTTCGAGCCCCGCTCTCGTTTGAATATCACCGGAGTGGGAGAAGGGTCGGCCCCAGCGGATACCGTAGGCACATTCAGTATTGCCTGCGAGTACCAGGGGTCGGCCCAACTCGATTCATACAAGACGAACATTGTGTCAGGCTGTGGCAAGGACCTGCCAGCCATCCTAGGTCTCGATAGTATGCTGGACAAACGCACGATCATCGTGCTTGAACGAGGCCAGGAAAAGCTGATATTCCCTGGTAAGGGGCAGGTCAAAATGGAGCTCCCAGAAGGCTCCAAAATCATGCCGACGACAAAGTTGCCGTCAGGGCATCTGTCGATCAGGTGTGATTGTTTTGGAGTTGCGGGGCAACCCGCCTCGAGCTCAAGCAGCACGCCCTTCCAGACAGTGCTGACAGGCGAGCCGACCCCAGCGCAGGAGCGCAATCAATTGCAGGGAAACCTGCCCCAGGGGTTGATGGAGACGCTCGCCAAGGCCACCATGCGAGGCGACAACATCGACGATCTCGAGACGTTCGATTGTTTTGTTGCCAGGACACTGGCCCTGCATGGTGGTAGTGTACCCATGGACGCTGTACAGTCCCGCCGTAAAATAGTGATGGGATACACTAATCGTGAATTGCATACGGTCAGCGACGCTAGGTCCAAAGGCGCGCTGAAACAGCTGATGGATAATCCATCGATGCTGACAGCATTTGCGGGGCAATCCGCCTCTGAGGCCACGGCGCGCTGCAGTGCTGAGCTCCAGCATCTGAGGGAAGCCCAGATGCTGGCAGATTTTGCAGGCACATCTTCTTCATCTTGAAGATGGCAGGGCGACGTCGCCCCCTCGTCGTCTTGCCTGTTGGCTGAAAAGCCGGGGGGTAACAAGGACAGCGGGGTAACCTGCCTTAGTAAGAGGGCTTTTGTCATTGAAGGTACGAGGGAGGCATGTGCCGACCTCCGCACACGAGGTTCTATTTGTGATCGTATTTCCCACAACGAACTTATGACAAGCGTGGGCACAAACTACCTAGGTGCGGTGATCAGTGGAGATTACACTCTCATATGGATCAGTACTCCGGGTGACTGGTACGTAAGAGCTCCAGGAAAGAGAGTGGCCCCACATTGGTCACGTATCCAGAACCTTTTTATAAAAGCCAGGAAACTCCGCATGAAAATCATAATATTTGGACCCCCAGGATATGTTTGGAAGTTATCTCCAGTACGTGATACCCTGGAAGATCTTAAGTTGTCAGTAATACGGATGCGTTTGTGTCATTTCGGTATTCGGTTCAATATGCAAGACAGTACACCGAGTGGTACTTATATGCAGGTAGCGTCATCAATACCGATTAGCTCGAAGCTGTGGGCACGTACATGCAAACAGGCAATACCACAACATGTGTTGGATTGGTACGGCCATACAGTACGGCATGCTGAATGGCGAGCTCAGACACGTACTACACTCATCCGTCACTTGAACGACAACATCCTGGGGAGCACCACCACGCACGGAAACGTGCCCGTATACCTAAATACGTTTACACGTACAGACCATAACACCCGTCACTACGTGACGACTAATAAGGGAGGACCAAAATGGTCTGAAGTCATCCGACGTGTAACAATCAACCTGGATACCAATGCGGTTATTCAGGATATCTCAGTTACCAATCAACCAACAGGATATGATTGGCATGCACCATTACCTGCAGGGGTTGCCAACATCAGTACTCGGTTGTATTGGCAACCCGAGGAACCGGTCTTGCTCGGAAACGAGCCGACTCAATCACCACAGAAACATCGACGCGTCATCATAGATGACTGTTCTCTCCCCCTCCCGACTCTGGCGATTGACGCATGTACACATTCAACCACGACAATGAGTACACAGACCGACGAACAAGACGAGCAAGCTTTACCCACTGAATCGCGTATAAAACAGAAGGAGAGGCTCAAAGCCGAAAAGGAAGCAGGCATCAAGCCTCGCCGCATTAAAAAGCACGTTGAAGACGGAAACGACGACTGCGGCGACGACTTGTCAGGACTCGGACAGGATCTTATGGCGACCTGGAGTACTGACGTCCCTGTTGAGCTGATAAGCTCCGACGAGGACGATGACCTGTTCCTTACCCTCCCCACATCTATGCCCGACACACACGCTAACATATACAGCATAGTTGCTACACTATGCTATGGCCATAACAACTGCGTGGATATGTTGGAGCTTTGTGGCGGTGAGGGTGGCATCTCAGAGCTTGCCTTCTCAAGGGGACTTTCCTCAGGCGGCAACTTGGACAAGACTACATATGTCGACCTGGAAGACCCCTCGGTGCAGCAGGTTATAGACCATTACTTTGCTATATGCTACGTACGAGTTGCCATGCTGCAACCCAGCTGTCGCACCACAGGACCACCATCCTACTACAACTACAAAGTCAACTACAACACTTGGGAACAGCAACATAAAGAAGACTTACCACACATAACTTATTGTGGTAAAATTGCTGCAACCCAAGATGACTCTCAGAGGTGGTTTATACGCGAACAACCTACCGGAACATGGGTAGATGATATTTCTCCATGGAAGAAGCTTGCCAACCGACCACACATTACAACCGTGCACATTGACCAATGCGCTACGGGACTTAAAGACACGACTGGTGACTATATTAAGAAGCCGACAAATATCACCAGCAACGACGAGACCATTCTTAAACCCTTTGAGCGACTCAAGTGTAACGGTCAGCATGTGCACGCACAACC
>CAUYUJ010001803.1:465159-482659 GCA_963575745.1 Prorocentrum cordatum
GCAGATGGAGGTGCCTCGAACTGAAACTCCGAGGCCGCCGATTGGCACAACTCCTACACAAGCGTCTGTGCCCAAGCAGCAACCTCAGGACCCTATGGAGGAACGGAGACGCCCGCCTAGTCGCAGCAGCTCCATTGCGAAAAAGGCGGCAGCTTTCGAGCGCAGTGGGCATGCACCTGCGCCAGCTTCGCCTGTGGCGGCTCGTTCCAGGAGGTCCGATGAAGGTGCTATGTCGAGGGGTACCTGGGTGCCGAAGATCAGGGGCAGCGCCAGTCGCGCATCTCTGCGGGGAAACCCGCCAGGCGCTGCCGCCGCAGCTTCCTCCTCTTCAGGAGCCGCAGCCTCTTCAGCAACAGAGGTTCCGATGCGGGGAAACCCGCCAGTGGTTCAGCTGCACCGCCCAGGCGACACGTCCTTCACTAGTGGGACTCCGAATGTGATCAGGGATAGACTTGCGCTTCGGAAGCTCCCACCGATACGCTCGGTGGATGAGACATTCATGAAGGAATGCAGGAAAGCTGGAATCCTTCCCACATCCAATGATATTCTCAAACAGCTGAGCAAAGCTCTCAGCAGGATATGCATACATGCGCCAGACAAGCAACACAGTCCTGTGTGGCGCTTGGAATCTTTCGATGATCATGATGGTTGGGTTAACCTAGTGGAACTCGTTGACCATTATCCGTGGAACACAGGTCAATCAAGACACGCTGGGTATAATCCAAAGTATGACGAGGCCAAGGTCATCAACGAGCATCTATGTAGGCGCTCGGTTGACCAACTAGCAGCCATCATGATGGCAGTTGTTCATGTCCGTGAACCAGACGGAGAAGAAAAACAGCGCCTACAGCTCAAGGTGTTGATGCGGGACTCCGGAGAGCCCGCTATCTTCGTCCGCGCCTCTCAGGGGCATTCATGGGAATTGAAAGCTCCATGGTCGCTGTACAGCTACATTGTGCTGTGCGACCAACCTGCCGGGAGACCCGCCCCATACCCCGATGTTGCTATGCATGGCACTCGATGGCACGCCTTCGAAGGGATTATGCGGCACGGCCTATCCTGTAGACCTGAGCATAACACGAAGAAAAAGGGGACAGGCCGGTCGCACATTCACTTCGTGCCGACAGTTCGCCGCGGTGCCGTGAACAGTGGGTGGGACCCAGACTCAGACATCATCATCTTCGTAGATTGGCGTAAGGCCATACAAGATGGTATGAAGTTCTGTTGGTCCGATAACGGAGTCCTCTTGTCCGAGGGAGATAACGGTATCATTGAACCGTATTACATCTCTCATGTAGAGGGCCTGACCACAGGAAGGCAATGGCGTAATCCAGAGTATCTGGGGAGCCGCCATGCGCGAGTCTCTGTCGCAACGATGTCTGCTCCTGACAGGTGGGCTGACGTTGGTACTTCCAGCGTTAAGTACCAGTGGTCCCGAGAACAAGGGGGCGTTGACCCCCCTATGGGCTACCTCCACAGAGAAGTTGGGGACCACTACAGCCCTACCCAGCTGGGAAACCAGCCTGAGATCTATCGGATCTTCATGATTACCGAGAGTGAGGCCGGGAGCGCGGCTCCAAGCCGTGCCCCAAGCCAAGGGCCTAGTGCCGTGTCTTGGCAGGCCATCAGTACTTCGGACCTGGATCAGATCGCAGCCGCGCTGAACCCTGATCAGGTAGAACAGCTGGCGGACAGGTTATACCAGCAGGATCCCTGGGCCGCAGGCCAGGGAGCAATGTCCGCTATGGCTACGAGAAATCGTCAGGCCATGCAGGGAAACCTGCCTACAAGCGGACCTGCTCGGTTTGAACCAATGCATGGAAGCCTTACTCAGAGCATGCACGCTCCAAGGGGCATGACTCCATTGGGCACACCACCGGCACAATCCCCATTCGGGACACCTGTCCGCCCTGCCACAAACGGCACTCTCATGGAGAGGATAGCTGCGGCTAGGGCTGAACACAGCACAGCCCTCCTCAACATGATGCCGCCCGGCACGCCAACGAGTCAGCAGGGAAACCTGCCTGGCACACCAAGCCATCACAGGGCGGGTGTACCTGACGATTATCGCTCAAGAGTGGCGGCCGCGGTGCAGCAGGTGCAGAGCCATAATCTGCCTCACCCAAGTGGGCAGAGGTGGAGGCCAGCCTGGTCCTGGGAGCCCGAGGGTCCCAACCCACGGGATCCTGCTCGGCAACGAGCCTTTATCCCGGCGTTCAATGCCCATCCGAGCATGTCTCAGGGCCAGAGGCCACCACCAGCGCAGATGAACCCGCCATTATACCCTGATGGGTCAAGGGTTCCGAACAAATTTGTTCGTGGATTGGCGGATCAGAAGCATAACCTCACTAATGTGCGCTGCAGTGACCATTCCATGTACCCGCACATGGCCTTCATGCCTTCACCAACATCACCAGAGGTGGTTGTCCAGCCCACTGCCCATTCAATATCGTCTGGCAGTAGGGGTGTGCCTGACTACATCAGGCAGACGCACCACACTCAGCAGGCATGCTTCAGGAGAAGGCAGGCGGTGCAAAGCGTACGGGATCAGTCACGTGCAGCTGCACTTGATGTGGTGAGGAACAGGGGCTCACCTTTGCGAGGAAACTCGCCCGCCGTGACTCCTACCACTTCCATGCCAAATGTCGAAGTGCAGGAAGTGCTGAATCCAACGGGGACACCCCCATCAGCCTTCATGCCCTCCGAGACGGTACTGGAGAGGCAGCGGCGGGTAGATCCCAGGGCAGCAGACGTAGAGGTCTTTACTGGGATGGAAGATACCTGCGCGGTATGCCTCGAAGAATTTCAGCCCAGGGATAGCGTTTACCGCCTGAGGTGCAATCACATATTCCACGAGGGATGCTGGAATTCTTATGTGGTGGGCCACGTTGCAAATCAGCGTGAGGGAGATCCCCAGCAGCCACCATGTGCTATCTGTCGAGCACCTGGCATTATAGCATCATCCTTCCCATGGACCGGCTCCTTTAGTCAGACTCCTGAGCAGTCAGCGAGAGAGCTGCGGGAGCTGAGGAGCATGGTGGAGGAGATGACGTCCAGGATGTTAGCTATGCAGACAGTTCCGTCACAACAGCAGGGATACCTGCCTGAAGAGGTAAGGCCGCCTATGGAAACGGGATATTTTGATCAGCTTATCCCGATGACGGCGCCTCAGCAGGGAAACCTGCATGATACTCCTCAGATGTCTTCCCAGAGTGGAGGTGAGGCTGAGATGTCACTGGACCCTGATCAGCTGCGTGAATTGCGTGTACGACATTTCCAGAATCAGATGGATAATACGCACACAACATTTATGCTGGATGCCAACAATCCTGAAACTGATAGTCCGTCGCTAGACTTATCAGAATCCTCAGTGGCGTCAGCAGCAACAGCAGCCAGGGCCGTCAATATCTCAGCGACGAATGACGAGTTCGAGGAGTGGCTGCGGTACCGGGATCACATCACGAACGAGGGGCTGCAAGACATCGCCCTTCACTCGTACCTAACGTTGATAAGGCGCACGACCCGCGAGCAGTATATGAGCATACGTGATGAGTATGCCAACTGGCGGGAGGAGCGCGGCGATCACGCCCAGCACGTGTCGTACTTCCAGTACATTGACCTGGCACGCATGGCCGAGAGTGAGTCGCATGCCAGTGTCGTGCGGGGTAACCCGCCAGGGAGTACGAATGTGCCGCGGGGAAACCCGCCTACCGACACAGCCGACACTTCAGAAACTGTGCACATCAAGCAGCCGAGTAAGACGTTCTTGGATGATGGTGGAAGTTCCATACTCATCGACGTCGGTTCGAAGATCAACATCATGGGCGGGAACACGAGCCGTAAGTTCGTCCAGGCTGCCGAGGCACATGGCCGTACTTGTACGTTCGAGCCCCGCTCTCGTTTGAATATCAACGGAGTGGGAGAAGGGTCGGCCCCAGCGGATACCGTAGGCACATTCAGTATTGCCTGCGAGTACCAGGGGTCGGCCCAACTCGATTCATACAAGACGAACATGGTGTCAGGCTGTGGCAAGGACCTGCCAGCCATCCTAGGTCTCGATAGTATGCAGGACAAACGCACGATCATCGTGCTTGAACGAGGCCAGGAAAAGCTGATATTCCCTGGTAAGGGGCAGGTCAAAATGGAGCTCCCAGAAGGCTCCAAAATCATGCCGACGACAAAGTTGCCGTCAGGGCATCTGTCGATCAGGTGTGATTGTTTTGGAGTTGCGGGGCAACCCGCCTCGAGCTCAAGCAGCACGCCCTTCCAGACAGTGCTGACAGGCGAGCCGACCCCAGCGCAGGAGCGCAATCAATTGCAGGGAAACCTGCCCCAGGGGTTGATGGAGACGCTCGCCAAGGCCACCATGCGAGGCGACAACATCGACGATCTCGAGACGTTCGATTGTTTTGTTGCCAGGACACTGGCCCTGCATGGTGGTAGTGTACCCATGGACGCTGTACAGTCCCGACGTAAAATAGTGATGGGATACACTAACAGTGAATTGCATACGGTCAGCGACGCTAGGTCCAAAGGCGTGCTGAAACAGCTGATGGATAATCCATCGATGCTGACAGCATTTGCGGAGCAATCCGCCTCTGAGGCCACGGCGCGCTGCAGTGCTGAGCTCCTGCATCTGAGGGAAGCCCAGATGCTGGCAGATATTGTAGGCACATCTTCTTCATCTTGAAGATGGCAGGGCGACGTCGCCCCCTCGTCGTCTTGCCTGTTGGCTGAAAAGCCGGGGGGTAACAAGGACAGCGGGGTAACCTGCCTTAGTAAGAGGGCTTTTGTCATTGAAGATACGAGGGAGGCATGTGCCGACCTCCGCACACGAGGTTATATTTGTGATCGTATTTCCCACAACGAACCTATGACAAGAGTGGGCACAAACTACCTAGGTGCGGTGATCAGTGGAGATTACACTCTCATATGGATCAGTACTCCGGGTGACTGGTACGTAAGAACTCCAGGAAAGAGAGTGGCCCCACATTGGTCACGTATCCAGAACCTATTGATAAAAGCCAAGAAACTCCGCATGAAGATCATAATATTTGGTCCCCCAGGATATGTTTGGAAGTTATCTCCAGTACGTGATACTCTGGAAGATCTAAAGTTGTCAGTAATACGGATGCGTTTGTGTCATTTCGGTAGTTATTCGGTTCAATATGCAAGACAGTACACCAAGCGGTACTTATATGCAGGTAGCATCATCAATACCGATTAGCTCGAAGCTGTGGGCATGTACCTGTAAGCAGGCAATACCACAACATGTGTTGGATTGGTACGGCCATACAGTACGGCATGCTGAATGGCGAGCTCAGACACGTACCACACTCATCCGTCACTTGAACGACAACATCCTGGGGAGCACCACCACGCACGGAAACGTGCCCGTATACCTAAATACGTATACACGTACAGACCATAACACCCGTCACTACGTGACGACTAATAAGGGAGGACCAAAATGGTCTGAAGTCATCCGACGTGTAACAATCAACCTGGATACCAATGCGGTTATTCAGGATATCTCAGTTACCGATCAACCAACAGGATACGATTGGCATGCACCATTACCTGCAGGGGTTGCCAACATCAGTACTCGGTTGTATTGGCAACCCGAGGAACCGGTATTGCTCGGAAACGAGCCTACTCAATCACCACAGAAACATAGACGCGTCATCATAGATGACTGTTCTCTCCCCCTCCCGACTCTGGCGATTGACGCATGTACCCGTTCAACCACGACAATGAGTACACAGACCGACGAACAAGACGAGCAAGCTTTACCCACTGAATCGCGTATAAAACAGAAGGAGAGGCTCAAAGCCGAAAAGGAAGCAGGCATCAAGCCTCGCCGCATTAAAAAGCACGTTGAAGACGGAAACGACGACTGCGGCGACGACTTGTCAGGACTCGGACAGGATCTTATGGCGACCTGGAGTACTGACGTCCCTGTTGAGCTGATAAGCTCCGACGAGGACGATGACCTGTTCCTTACCCTCCCCACATCTATGCCCGACACACACGCTAACATATACAGCATAGTTGCTACACTATGCTATGGCCATAACAACTGCGTGGATATGTTGGAGCTTTGTGGCGGTGAGGGTGGCATCTCAGAGCTTGCCTTCTCAAGGGGACTTTCCTCAGGCGGCAACTTGGACAAGACTACATATGTCGACCTGGAAGACCCCTCGGTGCAGCAGGTTATAGACCATTACTTTGCTATATGCTACGTACGAGTTGCCATGCTGCAACCCAGCTGTCGCACCACAGGACCACCATCCTACTACAACTACAAAGTCAACTACAACACTTGGGAACAGCAACATAAAGAAGACTTACCACACATAACTTATTGTGGTAAAATTGCTGCAACCCAAGATGACTCTCAGAGGTGGTTTATACGCGAACAACCTACCGGAACATGGGTAGATGATATTTCTCCATGGAAGAAGCTTGCCAACCGACCACACATTACAACCGTGCACATTGACCAATGCGCTACGGGACTTAAAGACACGACTGGTGACTATATTAAGAAGCCGACAAATATCACCAGCAACGACGAGACCATTCTTAAACCCTTTGAGCGACTCAAGTGTAACGGTCAGCATGTGCACGCACAACCGTGCAATATCGAGCTTTCACTGGCACAAAAATACACCCGACGACTGCAGTCTGCCTTTGTGGAAGCTGTATATCTGGCGAAAGCCATTGACACCACGCGCGGAAACGCGCCTATAAGTACCGCACATGCTTATCCTACAGACCTTCCCGATCAAGCTGAACCAGGCGAAGGTGTGAGACGCATCGGTGATCGTATCATCCCAAAGGTGGCTACTTGCCCGGCATGCATCGACAACGTCCGAAAGGACAGTCCCAGCCATAACAGAGACCCTACGCAGTGTAAATATCATGATTCCATCTCTGTATATTGGCCATGTCCAGCATGTCAGAGGGATCTTACGAGAAGCAAGGGTGTTAAGAACCACCTCGATACCGAACCTGGTAAATGTCGTTTTGCTGAACCATTTAAACTACCAGACGACCACGACCCCGAAGGCAAAACCGTGCCAGCTTTGTGGAAACCCTTACCTAAACCTGGTGAGGGCCAAGCTTCAGCTTCAGGTGGCCGTCAAGGCGCACACGCCAGGCCACCGCGACCACGATCCTTCGGCAACGTCGATCCGACATCTGGTGCCAGCAGCTACGACATGCTACGAGACGCCCCCGAGCGTGGAAACACGCCTTCTGCGTCTTCTAGCGAAGCGCCACAGGTAGCGGCCCGCCGCGGCCGTCTACAAAACGCGCCACCACCTCCAGACGCAGTCAACACAGGGGACCAACTACGGAGAGCTACAAGGAACCCCCTTGCCTCCACCGGCTCTGGGGCTCCA
Source organism: Prorocentrum cordatum (assembly GCA_963575745.1). Taxonomy (NCBI): domain Eukaryota; class Dinophyceae; order Prorocentrales; family Prorocentraceae; genus Prorocentrum; species Prorocentrum cordatum. Next base: position 472,566 of record CAUYUJ010001803.1, read on the forward strand.
CGACTACCCGACTGGACGAGATTCGACATCCAACACAGTCTACAGAGTCTCCGTAGTCACGAACCCCATGTCGTGAAAAAGGAACTCCGAAAACTGCATCTGCGATGGCATCATGCGAAGGAGCCAAAGATGAGGCTAATCCTCGAAAAGGTGGGGCTTGATAACGTTCGACTGAACATGATCAAGGAAGTCTGCGATACCTGTCGGGAATGTAGAGCATGGGAACGTCCAGGGAACTCAACACTACCATCGGTAAGCCTTCCTGGCAACTGGCTCGATGAAGGGGAAATGGACCTCATGTTTTACAAGAAACGGACCATATTTCATATTATGGATCGCTGTATTCGCCTGGCAGCAGGCCTAGAAATTTCCGACAGAGAACGTGATGCTATCATCGACGCCTACCACTATTGCTGGATTGCCTATCACGGACCCTTCAAAGTTTTATACTCAGACGGAGAAGGCGCCCTGAATAACGATGCCGCTAAAACCATGATGGCCAATAAGGGCACGGAACTTCGCATCCGAGCACCTGGCCAACACGCGACTTCAATTGAGTCACGAAACGGCATTCTCAGAGGCGTCCTCCACATGATTGAGGAAGAACTGAATAGACACAACATCCCTGTTGTATTCACTAGAGTATGGGCGGAAGGCATCTTCGTTACTAATGCGTTTACGTTTTATAACGGAGTATCGCCATATCAGGCACACAGGACGTCAGCCCTCCTTCCTTCCTGATCTCGATACCCTTGACTTTCCCAAGGGACCCGAGACTTCAGGACACGAACGAGAACGTCGTGTAAGGGAAGTCAGCCTAGAAGCTATAACTCAGGCCACTGCTGTTTTTAATTTTTTATCTTTTTTTTCCTATCTTCTCTTTGTTTTTTTTCTTTATTTATTTTTATTTTTTTGTTTTATTTTTTTTTTTTTTTTTTTTTTTTTTTTATTCTTTTTTTTTTTTTTTGTTTTTTTTTTTTTTTTTTTTATTTTTTTTTTTTTCTTTTTTCTTTTTTTTATTTTCTTTGTTGTTTTTGTTGTTTCCGTATTTTTCTTTTTTTTTTTTTTTTTTTTTTCTTTTTTTTTTTTTTTTTCTATTTTCTTTTATTATTTTTTTGTTTTTTTCTTTTTTTTTTTTTTTTTACTTTTTTTTTTTTTTAGAACTCAGGCTACTGCTGTGGCCAAGACAAATCGGGCTCTTAGGGCTAAGACGACTCCTGATGGTGCTCGCCTCTACTCATCAGGGGATTTGGTCGACTACCACCGACCCACTGCCACCAAGGACGACCATGGAGGCTGGAATGGCCCATTCCCGGTGATCCGAAATGTGCCTGAAAGAGGACATATCGTTGTCAAGGCAGGATCTCGTGAGGTAATTGTGATGTATCCTGATGCTCGTCACACACTATACATCGAATGTCTCCTCACACGGGAACTTGGCATGGATAATATGGCCATGCAAACCGTCCTTGCTTATGTGGCACACCACAGCGCAGGGAAACCTGCCAAAGTTTTCGGGTATATCCCCGATTACAAGGGAAACCTTAATCTGTCAGACGACAGCAAGTTTCACCCGCGCGTACACTTAGCACTACAGTATCTCGTACGGAATTACTTCCGAGTAGAACAAGTAGTAGCAGTTCGATTGGCTAAGAGTGTGTCAAGCCTACCTGCAGTAAAGTACGCCACCGGGTCTACGCTGATCCACTATGACAACGACATCAGCCCGGCGTTCCACTATTACGAATGCGTGGGCACTGGCTTAAACATTTCTCAGATCACTGGTAGCACTCACTCCAGACTTATTCAATGCTTGACTTCACGTGTCCCTTCCTTAGGATTTCACGACGAATTGGCTAAATATCAGCATCCAAGCAACACGTCTGGAGAACACGAGTCGCCTGGAAACAGGCCTTCTCCAGACACACCAGATGCTTCATCGCCGAGCGAAGGCCGTCTGTCGACAATCTATGAGGAAAATGAGGAACACAATATCGAAGCTATGATACTGGAAGAGTGGTACGACGAGCTACGTATGGACCTTCATCCTACGACGATTACTGATGATTATCTTTAGTGCGTCCCAACAACTATGCTGCCCGACCAATGTGTTTTGGTTTCAGCATTTGCGGACGAAGATGATATTACATCATCAGATATGCTCGGAGACGAGCCGAAATCATGTGAGTCCTATTTAGTATCTCTTTGTTCGAACACAACCGACGAGAGCTACTCTCTAGACAGTGATGAATACGGTCCTTACGTTGAACTATGCTTTACATCAGAAATGTCAAAAATAGTGCTGGAGCAGATTCAACTTGCGCAGCTCGATACCGATATGGTCGCAACGATGAGAGTATATGTATCCTCTGCTGCTAAACGTGCTGTGGTTGTCAAAGAAGATGATCCACTGACCAAAGCCGACATAGCAGCACATCCAAAGGAGGTTAGTGAAGCCTTATATACTGAGCTCAAAATCTGGATTTATAACCGGTGCTTTGAGATGTACGAGTTATCCAAAGCTTCCAACATCATGACATCCAGATACGTATACACGTGGAAGTTCGTAAAGATGGGTACCGAGAACGTTAAAACCATTCGTCTCAGACTGGTCCTTCGTGGATTTATGGATACTGAGGCTTTTGATGTGGAAACATTCTCGGGAACCGCCCGAAGGCAGTCCCAACGACTCCTGGCAAGTGAAGCGGCATGTCATCCAGAGTGGATCTTAGCATCCATGGATATCGATAAGGCGTTCCTCAAGGGTTTGACCTATGAGGAACTTGCCCATGCCACCGGCGAGGAAACTCGCATGGTTTGCTTTACTCTTCCACCAGGAAGCGCTCAGGTACTTCGTACCTTACCCGGCTTCTCATCCTACGACGAAAGTCGACACTGTCTTAGATGCCTCAAACCAGGAACGGGTACTAAGGACGCTCCAAGAGCGTTCTCTCTCAAACTTCGTACGACCACACGAGCTATAGGACTTACACCGACCAGCTACGATCCTGAATTTAAATTCAGCCAAGACCTTCTGACGGCAAAACATGTCGATGATATTAACATGACAGGTCTAGAGAAAAATATAGACGACTATGTACAACGTGTCGAAAAGGTATTTGACAAATGCAAGCTCAACAAGCACACATATACGAACTGCGCCGTTCGCTACACTAAGAATGATCAGGGCGATGTGATCATGGACCAGGACGAGTATTTTAAACAACTACGTCCTATCACACACCCAGAACTTACAGGAGCGGCGGCCGACGCCAAAGCCACGAAACTCATTACCGACATGTTCGTCAGCCTGCGAGGAGCCCTCGCCTATGCCCTTCTTACCCAAATCTGGCTTATGGTATATGTGGTCTCTCTTCAGAAAATTCAAGAGCCCGCCAATTTACAAGTCAGACGTTTGAATGCTGTGACGCGAAAGCTGATCAGCAGTCCGAAACGTATCACCTTCCCTCGGATGAAGCCGACGAATGAAGTTGACATCCATAGCGATTCGGGGTATCGGAAGCTTGCCGGGGAGGAGGATGACGAGACCAAGGGCTACGGCATACGCGGGGCCAACGTACTACGGCGAGGAAACTCGCCCCAAGGCAAGTCCGTCGTTCACCTCTGTGACGGACTATGCAAATCACACCGATTACAGGTGAGGTCCAGTTATGCTGCGGAGGCACTTGCAGCCGCACATAACCTTGATGAGTGCTACCCTACGCTCATTACTCTCCACGAGCTTAAGGCAGGGGCTTTGACTCCACGACAACTACGAGACATGCGTGAAGTTGGAGGCCTTGCTATCAAAGTCTCTCTTACCATAGACGCTGAGTCCGTCTACAAATCTTTATCAAGCAGGGATTTCAAAATACCTACAGAACGGACTCTGCTTGGACATATCAGCTGGATACGTGAGCTCATGGATATAGGTATAGTACATAACGTGCAATGGTGTGATACTAGGGATATGACCGCAGATGGGCATACAAAGGGAAGCATCGATCGGGAGCTGCTTCTGGAAGTGATGTCAGGCACTCAGTCATTTAAGTATGACGTGAAGCAATTTGTTCCTTTCGGGGTCCCGAGGACAGAGACAAACCTAAGTCTAATCAATTTTAGTCTGTCCTTGTTGCCCTCGCGGTCCAGTTTGCCAGCACGGGCGCCTACTATAAAGGCGCCCCTTTAGCTGCTCGGAAACGAGCCTTATATTTCACGCCTGGCAACGAGCCGGCTTCGTACAACTCAGGCTCTTTGCCTTTATACACATTTGCTTGGTGAGGTATGGCCTAATTTTGGCTTACCTCTAACTGAGCCGATAGCCCTTCAGTGTTTGAAGGGGCTGTCCCATGTGTTTGTGTTGTGTATTTTGTGGGTGTGTTGATTGGTGGCTTTTGCTTGTATGGTTTGTTTGTATTTTTTTGTATTTTTTTTGTTTGTGTTGTAGGTTTTGTTTGCTGGTGTTGTTGTTTATTTGATGTTTGTGTATTTTTTGTTGTGTGTTTGTGTTGTTTGTTTGGGTGTTGTATTTTGTTGTGGTTGTGTTTCGTTGTTGTAGTGTTTGATTTGGTTCTTTTTTGTTGTATTTGTCTGTTTTTTCTTGTGCTGTATTCTTGTATTGCGGAAATACGTGCGAGGAAACTCGCTTTACCGTCTGGTGTTTGGGACCAGGACTGTACGCCTAGTTTTTCTTCTCTTTTGCAAACAGTCGTGCGCGCGACCTTTGCGTGCGACTATGCTCTCCGTCTCCTCCCCTCCCGACTTTAAGGGTAGGTCTTTGGGAGATGTTATAGTATCGGGAGCATAGCTCGCGCGCGCCGTTGCCTTTGGCCCAAGGCACGCGCGCCCTATTTGCCCGGATACCTGATGGTATTCGCTATTTGCCCGGACACCGCGAGTGTTCGCTATGTGCTGGAAAGATCACTACATCGATCTTATCCTATCTTACTCATCCACCCCTCATACTGTACCTTCACAGCAGAGCGATGGATGCAATTTGCCAGGCTATATGCCATATTTGAGCTACCAGGCTCACTTTCGACTCGGGGAACACCGAGTCGGGCGAGCTATCGGACCAGGTGGTTTCCAAGTTTTCGTGCCTCTTGGAGGACGTCTTGGAGCGGTCTTCGGCCGTCTGGGAAGCCTCTGGCGGGCCTTTTGGGCAGTCGAAGGCCATCTGGGGCCATTTGGGGTGCGTTTTGGTGCCATCTTCGCTGTCTTGGAGGCCCTCTCGGCCGTCTCGGAGGCATCTTGGAGGCCATATTGGCCGTCTTGGAGGCCATCTTGGGCGTCTTGGGGGCCTCTTGGGCCGTCTTGGGGCCTCCTTGGGGCCGTCTTGGGGGCCTCTTGGGCCGTCATGGGGCCATTTTGGAGGCCTCTCGGGCGCTCGTGGGTCGATGTTGGGGGCCGCTTGGGCCGCCTTGGGCCGTCGGAGAGCTGAAAAGGAGCAACAGCCACAATCCTTAAGACACCTCAGGCAATTCAATGATTTCAGCCCTGTCGGGCCTTCTGGAGGACATCTTGGAGGGCTCCGAGGCCGTCTGGGAGGCCTCTTGCGGGCCTATAGGGCCGTCTTGGGCCATTTTGAGGCCAGCTTGGGCCGTCTTGGGTGCATCTGCGGGCCATCTTAGCCGTCTTGACGGCCACCTTGGGCGTCTTGGAGGCCACCTTGGCCATCTTGGAGGCAATTTGGGGTGTCTTGGGGGCTTCGTGGGCCGTCTTGGGGCGTCTTGGGGGCCTCTTGGGCTGTCATGGGGCCATCTTGGAGGCTTCTTGGGCGCTCGTGGGTCGATGTTGGGGGCTGCTTGGACCGTCTAAGGCCGTCGGAGAGTTGAAGAGCGGCAAAAGCCAAAATCCTTCAAACACATACAGGAAATCCATGATTTCAACCCTGTCGGGCGTTCCTGGAGGACGTTTTGGAGGGCTTGAGCTGTCTTGGAGAATTTTTCTTCCGGGTTGGGCACTTCCCGGGTGGCCGGCGGGACGCGCTGGAGCCCCAGGGGGAGTTCTTTTGGAAAAGAACCAAAACCAAAACGATTGGATTTGGCACGCCAGGCACCCCTTTTGCAAGCAACAGGGAGCGGCGGATCTAGTAATTAACGTTCGGCCCATCCCGCCACCGCGCCCAGGTTGTAGGCCAGAGGCCTCGTGGATGCATGTGGGGATCTCTGAGGAGGCTTCTCGGAAATCTCTTGGAGGCGGTTTGGGGGGGTCTCGTGGTGTCCCTGGGGGCTCCTCAAATCTCCTGGTGCATGGTTTCGGCGTCTTGGGAGCCTCCAGGGACTTTGGGGGGCCGCTTGGGGGCCTGCTGGCGGTCTCGCGGGTCATCTTGGAGGCCTCGAAGTGTCGGCTCGTATGTTCTTTCTTGGGCCGTCTTGTGGGCCCCTTGGGCCGTCTTGGGGCTCTCATGGGGCCGTTTGGGGAGCCTCTTGGGGGCCGTCTGGGCGCGATATTGCATGCCTCTTGGGACTTTGGAGCGTCGGAAACTGGAAAAAATACGAGAACGCGAAAATCCGTCCAAATGTTTTGGGGAAGTCAATGAGTTTAGCCTCTTGGTCCCTCGTGGGAGGGCAATTTGGGTTCTCCTGGAACATCTTGGACATCTTGGAGCGCTCTTGGGCCGACTCGGGGTCCCCTTAGACCGTCCTTGGGCCCTCTTGGCGCGTCTTGGGGCGCTGTGGCTCGCCTTGGGTTCGTAAGAGATCACCCGGCGCGCGCCGACACACTCCCGGCATCTTTGGCACAGGGGAGTTGGACCAAACCTTCTAAGACGCACATTTGCATGAGCCTTGAGGCATCCCACTACGTGCTGAAGGCACCGGTGGCGGATACCAGAACAGGCGAGGCAAGCGGAGGAGCGAAGAAGGTGAGGGCAGGATTTGGGAGTAAGTCGGGCATGCCCCTCTACAGGAGGAACATCCAAAAATAGTCAAAAAAATAGTCTGGGGATGATTTGTTTTATCATTTTTGAATAATTTCGTATTTTTTCCTATTTTTGATTTTCGTTCAAAATCTGCATGTAGGAGGACACGCCCGACCAAAAATTGTGAAGGGATGGAAGCAGGGGGAGCGCGACGAGTTAAGTCCGAGCTGATTCACGGCCGAGTTGGTTCTGCAGAGTGGGCTTGCCAATGTCACAAAGCAGCTTGGAGGCGAAAACTCTAGGATCGCAATATAGGAGTTCTTCGCTATCAGTAGCAATCAAGAGATGTGGGAGCACAAAACAATGGAGCGCGGCATTGGCAGTGTTCCGCGAAGCATTACAGGCGCGCGTGAGAGCCAACAGTGTCGTCTACACTGTGACTGCCAACACGTACACAAAAGGTGGGCAATGGCAGCGGGCGCTTTCGTTGCTCAGCGAAATGGTGGAACAAGAGTTGGAACGGGACATAACCAGCTACGGCACTGGGATCAGCGCCTTCGAGAAAGGCAGTCGTTGGCAGCATGCGCTGCTGCTGCTCAGCGAGCTGCGGGAGGAAGAGCTGGATCCGAATGTCATCAGCTACAGCACTGGGGTCAGCGCTTGCGAGAAGAGTGGGCAGTGGCAACAAGCGCTCTCCTTGTTATGCGACATTGCGAAAAGGAAATTGAAGCCAGATGTTATCATTTACAGCTCTTGTATCAGCGCGTGCGAGAAACACGGACAGTGGTTGCAGGCTTTGGCGTTGCTGAAAGATTTCTGGCACGCGAAGTTGAAGTCAGACATCATCTTCTACAGCGCTGGTATCAGCGCTTGCGGAAAGGGCGGGCACTGGCAACACGCGTTGTCGTTGCTCAGCGAAGCGTGCGAGGCGAGGTTGGAGCCAAATGTCATCTCTCCTACAATACCAGGACGGGTACGTGCGAGGAGGATTCCTACATCAATGGAACCCTCCCGACACCGCAGCGCCCCCAGGCGTGCCCAAGATGCCCCGACACAGCTTCAGACGGCCCCAGGATGGCTCTGAGAGGTTCCAGGGAGCGCGAGGACGGCCTCAGAGCAACCCCAGGACGCCCCGAGACAGCCCCAGAGGCCATATTGGCGACCTCTTAGACTGGAGGTGTCTCAGGTCATCTTGGACCGTCGTGGGGCCCTATTGGATCGTCTTGAAGCGTCCCCACAGGCGTGGGGGCGCGCCAGGGCACGCCCTGCCGATTTTAAGTGAATTCCACTGGGGGCCTCTTGAGGGCCGTTTGGGGGCCTCTTGGGGCTTCTTCTCGACCTCGTGGGGGCTTCTTGGGGCCCTCTTGGGCCGACTCAGTTGCCTTCTGGACAGTCTTGGGGCAGTCTTGGACCGCCAGCTTGGGCGCCTCTAGGGCCGTATTGGGCCGTCTTGGGCGGTTGCTGGGGCCGTCGTGGGTGCCTCTTGGGCTTTCTTGGGCGCCTCTGGGGCCCTCATGGGGGCATCTTGAGGCGATCGTGGGGGCCTGTACGGCAGTCGTGGACGTCCAAGAGGTCGCCAACATGGCTGTCGGACGGCCCCACAATGCTTGAAGACGGCCCACGAGGGTTCCCAGAGGCCCCCAAGACCCCAAGGAGGGCCGCGAGAGGCAACAATCATTGATTCCTTACCTAGGCTCTGCCTAGAAGGGTTCTTACTCTCTGGGCTTTAAAGGGGCCGTGCAGTGGAAAGCGCCCCGGGCGGTTCCCCAAGTATCCGCCCCGCGGTTCCCCCAGCTACGTCCCCTTAGTTTTAGCTTTAGCTTTAGCTTTAGCGTAGCTTTAGCTCAGCTTTAGCTTAGCTTTAGCTTAGCTTTAGCTTAGCTTTAGCTTAGCTTTAGCGTTTGCTTAGTTTTAGCTTAGCTTTAGCGTTTGCTTAGTTTTAGCTTAGCTTTAGCTTAGCTTTAGCTTAGCTTTAGCTTAGCTTTAGCTTACCTGCAGTTTAGCTTTAACTTAGCTTTAGCTTAGCTTTAGTTTAGAGTTAGTTTTAGCTTTAGCTTTAGATTTAACTTTAGCTTAGCTTTAGCTTAGCTTTAGCGTTAGCTTAGCGTTAGCTTAGCTTTAGCTTAGTTTTAGCTTAGCTTTAGCTTACATGTAGTTTAGCTTTAGCTTAGCTTTAGCTTAGCTTTAGCTTAGCTTTAGCTTAGCTTTAGCTTAGCTGTAGCTTAGCTTTAGCTTAGCTGCAGCTTAGCTTTAGCTTAGCGTTAGCTTAGCTTTAGCTCAGCTTTACCGTTACTACTAATGCTGCTTTTCTAGGGGCTCCAACTCCTAGGTAGGGTCGCACTGGGATAATTTCCCTTGATTCCCGACCTAGGCTCTGCCTAGAAAGGTTCTTACTCTCTGGGCTTAAAGGGGCCGGGCAGTGGAAAGCGCCCCGGGCGGTTCCCCCAGTATCCGCCCCGCGGTTCTCCCAGTTACGTCCCCTTAGCTTAGCGTTGCTTATCTTATCTTTGTTTAGCTTATTTCATCTTAGCTTAGCTTAGTTTCATCTTAGCTCAGGTTCTTAGCGTAGTTTACCTACATCTTATCTTCGCTGAGTTTTAGTAGCTTCGCTGAGCTGAGTCTATTTAGATGTAGATGTAGTCTCGCTGTTGATGTAGATGTAGATGTAGATGCAGGTGTAGATATTAATGTAGCTGTCGGTGTAGATGTAGATGTTGCTTTCCTAGATGCTCCAACTCCTAGGTAGGGTCGCACTGGGATAATTTTCTGATTGGTTTTAGCGTTCTAGCCTTTTCGGAGCCTCGATGCTCCCAGCCAGCCCCAGGGCCCCCAAGATCGCGCCACGATGGCCCAAGAGGCCCCCAAGAGAGCTCCCAGACAGCCCAAGAGGGCCCCAAGACGGCCCGAGAGGCCCCCAAGACGGCCCCAAGAGGGCCTCGCGAGAGGGGGAACTCCAACAGATATGTCGCGCCCTCCGCTCCAGGATGATCCCAGAAACCGGCAGGTGGCCCCCAAGAGGCCCCCCAGACGCCCCTGAAGCGCCACAATGCCGGGAGACGGCCCAAGAGGGCTCCAAGACAAGACGGGCCCCGAGAGGCCAAAATCATTCCCGGCGGAGCCGGATGAAATTCCGTGCCCGCCGGTGACTGACTGATTGACTGACTCACTGACTGATTGACTGACTCATTGACTGACTGAACGCCAGGAGGGCACCTTGAACAACGCATTTCGA
>CAUYUJ010001803.1:487659-587659 GCA_963575745.1 Prorocentrum cordatum
CCCAAGAGGCTTCCAAAACGCTCCAAGTGGGCTCCAGAGCGGAGAGCCTGAACAAGGAAAAATCGTCCCAATCCCGAGGGAAAACGTACATTTCGGTAGTTCCCGTGCTTTTCATTTTCGAAGCGTCCAAGACGGTCACACAGGCCCTCAAGATCGTCTCAAGACGCCTCAGGAGGCTGCCAGGAGGGCCCCAAGACGGCTCAACACTTCGCCAGGACGGCTCCTCAGGAGCCCATGGCGGCCCCAAGAGGGGGCCAGGACAGGCTGGGAGCGCTCCCGAGGGGCCCCAGGGGCCCCAGCGCGCTTCCAAGATGGCTTCAGAGCGCTCCGAGCCGCCCCCGGAGGCCCCAAAGAGGGCCCGAAGACGGCCAAAGACGGTCCAAGAGGGCCTCCGAGACGGGCCCCGAGCGCTCGAAGAGTCTCAAGAGGGCCAAGAGTCCCAAGAGGGCCCCGACAAGGCCCCATGACGCATGTACTTGGGTGCCCCTCTCGCAAGCCCAAGAAGCATGTCAAGTACGTTCGGTTTGGGACCCCTCTTGGGGCCTCCTGGGGGCGCTCTTGCGGCCCTTTTCAGGCCCCTCCAAGACAGGGCCGGGTGCATTTTGCCGCAGAAAGGCTTCTCGTGGCAGAATGATGGGCCCGCGCCCGGCGGCGTCCTGGGCCCCTCTTGGAGCCTTCTTGGAGCCCTCTGGGGGCCCTCTTCGTGCCCTCTGGCACGACGGCCGCCAGTGGCAGCAAGCACGGGTACACACTAGTCTCTACTACATTGCAGGGCCCAGTGCATACCAGAAGGGCGCAGGCTCCATTAACCAATAATCGCCCCGGGCTGGCCCCGGGCCGCCTGGGGCCGCCCCGGGAGGCCCCAAGACGCGCCAAGGAGGCCCCAAGAGGCCCCCAAGACGGCTCCGGAGGGCCCCGGCACGCCCCAAAATGGGCCCAAGACGCTCAAGATTGGCCCAAGACGGCCCAAGAAGCCTCCAAGACGCCCCAAGAGGCTTCCCAAGAGGCCTCCCAAGAGGCCTCCCAAGAGGGCCCCGAGCGGCAGAAACCGTCGATTTCCATTGTGTTTTTCGATGGTTTCGGCCTCCTCGCCTTTTCGGCTTCCCGACGCTCCAAGACGGCCCAAGAGGTCCCCCAGACCGCTCCAAGACGGCCGAAGAGGACCCCAAGAGAGCCCCAAGACGGGCCAAGAGGGCCCCCAGACGGCCCCAAGGCGGCCCAGGACGGCCCCAGGACGGCCCAGGAGGCGCCCAAGACGGCCCAAGAGGCACCCAAGACGACCCCAGGAGCGGCCCAAGACGGCCCACGACAGCCCAAGAGGCGCCGAGGCGGGTCTCAGACGGCCCCAAGACGGCCCAAGAGGCACCCAAGACGGCCCGAGAGGGCCCTCAGAGCCCCCCCGGGAGGCCCAAACGAAGGCCGAACAGGCTCCGAAACGGCCCCCACGAGCCGCCGCCGTGTTTGTAGATTTTCGGTACAATCTGCGCCGTTCCTCCGAGAACCATTCCAGAAAGATGTCGTGGACGGAGTCCACGGGTCAGCCCTAGTCTCTACTACATTGCAGGGCCCAGTGCGTGCCAGAAGGGCGCAGGCCCCATTAACTCATAATCGCCCCGGGCTGGCCCCGGGCCGCCTGGGGCCGCCCCGGGAGGCCCCAAGACGCGCCAAGGAAGCCCCAAGAGGCCCCCAAGACGGCTCCGGAGGGCCCCGGCACGCCCCAAGATGGGCCCAAGACGCTCAAGATTGGCCCAAGACGGCCCAAGAAGCCTCCAAGACGCCCCAAGAGGCTTCCCAAGAGGCCTCCCAAGAGGGCCCCGAGCGGCAGAAACCGTCGATTTCCATTGTGTTTTTCGATGTTTTCGGCCTCCTCGCCTTTTCGGCTTCCCGACGCTCCAAGACGGCCCAAGAGGTCCCCCAGACCGCTCCAAGACGGCCGAAGAGGACCCCAAGAGAGCCCCAAGACGGGCCAAGAGGGCCCCAAGACGGCCCCAAAGGACGGCCCAGGACGGCCCCAGGACGGCCCAGGAGGCGCCCAAGACGGCCCAAGAGGCACCCAAGACGGCCCCAGGAGCGGCCCAAGACGGCCCAAGACAGCCCAAGAGGCGCCGAAGCCGGCTTCAGACGGCCCCAAGACGGCCCAAGAGGCACCCAAGACGGCCCGAGAGGGCCCTCAGGCCCCCCCGGGAGGCCCAAAAGAAGGCCGAAGAGGCTCCGAAACGGCCCCCCGAAGCCTTCAGGGGCTTCAGAATTCCCTCCAGGAGCGGGGGAGCGGACGAGAGGCGACAGGCATATCGCAGGCAAAAACGCTCCAAGAGATCCCCAAACGGCCCCCACGAAGCCCTACGTGGCCTCAGAATTGCTTCCAGGAGGGGGGGAGCGGACGAGAGGCGACCGGCATATCGAAGGCACAAAAGAACAATGTTGGACGCTCCGAGGGCCTTCGATGTTTCTCTGTTGGGGAGAGTCGTCGTAGGATCGACGATTGCCGACCGAGGGCATGGAGAATCCAGCGAAAGAGGAGAAGAAGGTGGAGGAGGAGGAGGAGGAGGAGGAGGCGGAGGAGGAGGAGGAGGAGGAGGAGGGGGAGGAAGCAGCAGGACCTCCGAGCAGCAGCAGCAGCTGAGGAACACAGGAGAGCAGGAGGTCCTGGAGGGTGTGGAGAGCGCCTTCAACTGGCCACGTCGAGCTGATGTCGTGGACGGAGTCCACAGGTCTGCCCTAGTCAGCTACAACGCTGGGATCAGCGCGTGCGAGAAAGGCGGGCAGTGGCAGCAGGCAGCGTGCTTGCTCAGCAAACTGTACGCTTCAAGGTTAAAGCCCGACATCATCAGCTACAATGCTGCGATGCTCGCGTGCCAGAAAGACGGGCGATGGGAGCAGGCGCTGTCGTTGCTCAGCGAATTGCGCCAGGCAGAGTTTGAACCCAACGTCAACAGTTGCAACGCCGGCATTCGAGCATGCGAAAAGGGCGGGCAGTGGCAGCAGGCGCTGTTGATGCTCTTCGAATCGTGGAAGCAGAAGCTGAAGCCAGACTCCATCGGCTACAGCATTGGAATCAGCGCGTGCGAGCAAGGCGGGCAGTGGCAGCAAGCGCTGCGGTTGCTCTTCGAATTAGGGAAGGCGACGTTGGGCCCAGATGCCATCGATTACACCATCGCTATAAACGCGTGCGAAAAAGGGAAGCAGTGGCAGCAGGCATTGTTATTGTTCAAGGATCTGCGCGGGTCAGAATTGAAAGTGGACGTCGTGAGCTACGGCGCCGTGATCAGCGCTCTGGAGAGCAGCGGGCGGTGGCAGCAGGCGCTGTCCTTGCTCGGAGAGCTGCAAGGTGCGAAGCTGGAGCCGAACGTCGTCAGCTATAGTGCTGGGATCAGCGCGTGCGAGAAGAGTGGGCAGTGGCAGCAGGCGCTGTCTTTGTTCTGCGGGCTGTTGGAGGCCAAGTTGGAGCCAGATATCATCAGCTATAGCGCCGGGATCAGCGCATGCGAGAAAGGCGGGCAGTGGCAGCAAGCATTGTCGGTTCTCTTGAACCTGTTGAAGGCGAAGTTGGAGCCAGACATTATCACCTACAGCGCCACCATCAGCGCGTGCGAGAAATGCGGGCAGTGGCAGCAAGCGTTGTCCTTGCTCTCTTCAATGCGGGAGGCGCAATTGGAGCCGATTGTCATCACCTACAGCGCAGGAATGAGCGCGTGCGAGAAAGGCGGGCAGTGGCAGCAGGCGCTAGTGCTGCTCAGATACATGCGGATGAGAAAATTGGCACCAGACGTTGTCTCTCCTACAATACAGGGACAGGTGCGTGCGACAAGGGTTTCTGCATCAATGGGTCCCTCCCGGCCCCGCAGCGGCCCCAGGGGTTCCCCAGATGCCCCGACGTGGCCTCAGACGGCCTCAGGACTTCTCTGAGAGGCCCGAGGGAGCGCGAGGACGGAGCACCCCCAGGGAGCCCAAAGACAGCCCCAGAAGCCTCAAAGGCAGGACAGGAGTCTCCGAAGACGGACCAGCAGGACCCCCTTCTGGAGAGCCCCAAGAGGTAAAAATATGTTCGTGTCCTCCGGAAGACGTACATGTTTGGCATGCTCGTGCTCTTCGCCTCCGACGCGTCCGCTACGGCCATATAGGCTCCCAAGATCGCCCCAAGAGGCCCCGACTGCTCCAGACGACCTCAGGACGGCCCCAGAGGCGCCCAAGACGGCCCAAGAGGCGCCCAAGACGGCCCCAAGAGCCGCCCAAGACGGTCCCAAGACGGCCCCAAGACGGCCCCAGGGGCGCCCAAGCTAGCCCAAGACGGCTCCAAGACGGCCCAAGAGGCACCCAAGACGTCCCAAGAGGGCCCCGCGAGGCCGAGAAGAAGCCCCAAGAGGCACCCGAACGGCCCCCAGGAGGCCCTCCGCGGCTTCGAAATCGCCTCCAAGAGAGAGGGGGCGGACGAGAGGCGAGGGGCAGATCGCAGGCCCCAAACAGCCGCTTTGGACGCTCCGAAGGCCTTCCATGCTTGTCTTCTGGGGAGCGTCGCCGTAGGATCCTCGATTCACGATCCGCCTTGGCCCTAAGACGGCCTCGGAGTGGCTCAAGGTCATCATGGGGTGGCTCAAAACCTCCCCATCACCCAAACTGAAGCAGCGCGAAACACGAAGCAGGCAACATTAGCGGCAGCACACAGCAACAGCAAGCAGCAGCAGCAGATAGCGGTCAACAACCCGCGCCAAGCAGACGTGGCCATCAGCAGCACCTTGCAGCCACAAGCAACAACGACACGCAGCAGTGGCAAGCATTACCAACACCGCGCAACAACGGCAGCCAGTAGTAGCACGCAGTAGCAAGCGCGGAATGCGCGGGTCGAGCCCCACGTTGTAATTTCAGCTTGCCGACAGCATGTGCACAATCACGTGTTGCCAGTTCGTGCAGGTGTCGTTGGCGCCGTTCACGGGTCAGTGCTGTCTGATTCACATTGCAGGCATACGTGCGTGCGGAAAGGGCTTGGGGATTCAGGGATTACAAGATCGTTCCGAGCCAGCTTCTGAGCCCTCGGCGAGGCGCCGACAAGATTGAACGCGAAGGTACCGTGTTAAATTGTGTCCTTGGCCTCCATGCTGGTCGAAGTCGCCTCTGAGACAGCTGACAAGCGCTCCAAGACGCCCAAGATCGCCTGAAGACCGCCCCAAGAGGCTCCTTGAATACCCTCAGGAAGCGCCCAGAACGACCCAGGAGCACTAAGAAGACTGCCCATGAAGGCCGAATTTATTGACTGTGTTTGGGCTTCACAACTTCGTCAGGTTCTCACAATGTCATTCAGAGACATCCCAAGACAGCTCGAGGATCCGCCCGAGAATCCCCAGGCATTGCTGCCCAAGAGGCCCAGACGAGAGCCTCAACGCTGCTGCTCCACAGCAGCTGGAAGGACCTCTCGCGGGGCGGCCCTCGGGGCGACGACGACGCTATTCGGCGCAGGGGGTGGCGTGCGAAGTCCTGCCCGCGGCCCCCGGCTCGGGCGCTGCGGCCTCCGCACCCCTGCCGCGGACCTTGCCAAACTACGTCCGCGGCCCCGAGATCCGGCGCTGAGGCCTTGTCAGGGGCAACGATAGGGGGGGGATCCTCCTCCTCCTCCTCCTCCTCCTCCTCCTCCTCCTCCTCCTCCTCATCGTCCTCCTCCTCCTCCTCCTCCTCCTCCTCCTCCTCCTCCTCCTCCTCCTCCTCCTCCTCCTCCTCCTCCTCCTCCTCCTCCTCTATCGATCCCTAATGGCCCATTGATCGCCGATGGGGGCCCGATAGCCCCAACCTGCCCAGGCAGGTGCGGACCCACTATCGGGGGCGCATCGCCGATCTATCGGCGATGTATCGCCGACTCCAGGCCGATGCATCCCCCCCATATGCCTATCCCCCCCTATCGTTGCCCCTCACCTTGGCACCCCGGCCGCGGACATACGTGAACATGCCGCCCCCGTCTTCGATCTCGCTCCCTGAGCGGACGCCCTCCCTCAACGGCGGCCACGGGCAGCACCGGCAACAGCGACTTCCCGCTCTCTCAAGGACGCCCGAAGTTGGCGGCTTACGGCGCGGCGGCGGCGAAGGGGACGGCGGCGGACGCAGCAACGGCAGCGCCGGGTACTACGGCGGCGGCAGACGGCGACAATGGAACGAGACGGAACGACCCAGCTCAACACTTCAGTCTCACAGGTCGGGCCGGGGGCCCAGGTCGTGATCTTGTCGCGACGTCCTGACAGAAGGCCGCAGGAGGGACACCAACGTGGAAAGCGAGCATGGGGCTCGAGTGCGCCTGGCGGCACCACCCATTCCGCCCGCAACTGGACACGGCTCCGAGACGCTCCAGAGGCCGCCCCAGCGGCCCACAGACGGCTCCGAACCGCTCAAGAGGGCGCCCCCACGACCCCAAGACAGCTCCGAGCCGCTCCAGAGGCCACCCCGAAGGCCCCAGGGGCGCTCCGAGCCGCTCAAGAGGCCGCTCCGACGGCCCAAGGGTCCCCAGGGCAGGCCAGGAGCCAAAATCTCCCGATTCCTGCTGGGAAACTCACATTTTTGGCATTCTCGTGCTTTTCGTCTCCGACGCGTCTACGACGCCCACCGAGCCCCCCACAATCGTCCCAAAATGCCCCTCTCAGGGCTCCAAGACGGGCCCAGGACGACCCAAGAGGCGCCCAAGACGGCCCAAGAGGCACCGAAGACAGCCCCAAATGACGGCCCAAGACTGCCCACGACGGCCCCAAGGCAGCCCAGAAGGCACCCAAGACAGCACCAAGAGCCGCCCAAGACTGTCCAAGACGGCCCCCAGACGGCCCAAGAGGCGCCCAAGACGGCCCAAGTCGGTTCCGAGACGGCCCAAACGGCACCGACGAGAGCCCAAGAGGGCCCCAAGAGGCCCCCTCGAAGCAGAAAAGAAGCTCCAAGAAGCCCCCACACGGACCCCAACAAGCCCTACGTAAGAGGCTACACAATTCTCTCCAACAGAGGGGGGGCGGACGAGAGGTGAGAGGCAGAACGCAGGCCCCAACAGCCGTTTTCGATGCTCCGAGGGTCTACATACGATTGACGATCCAAGATCCAGGGCATGCAGGACCGAGGCAAGAAGGAAGAGGAGGAGTAGGAGGAGGAGGAGGCGGAAGCGGGATGACGTACGGAGCTTTGAATGTGGCCCCAAGACGGTCCAAGAGGAGCCCAGATGGCCCAAGAGGGTCCCAAAAGGTCCCGAAGAGGCCCACAAGAGGACCTGACAGGCCTTCGACCCCCCAAGAGGCCCAAAGAAGCTTCAAAACTGCCTCCAAGAGAGGGGGCCCAGCAGAACTCCATCAAAACAGCCTCCCCAACGTAGCGGAGTACGTCCGACCCAGCAACGTCTTGAAGCTCTCTTGGGCCCTCCCTGGAGATCCTTGCGAGCCTCCCCGGCGCTCCCGGTGGGTTTCCCCGAGGGCCTCCCGAGCCTTTCCCCGGGCGCTCCTGAGCCTGAGACGCTTCAGATGGGCTTCATCCACTAGAGACTTCAAAACTGCCCTCAATAGGAGGGGGGCCAAGCTGCTGGAACGCTGCAAGAGCTCGGACACAAAGCCGCCGGCCCGGCCGCCGCCGTGCTGATTGGTTTTCGGCGAAATCTCCGCCGTTCCTCCGAGAGTCATTCCCGAAAGATGTCGTGGACGGAGTCCACGAGTCAGCCCTAGTCTCCACTATAATGCAGCGCTCATCAGCTACAACGCTGGGATCAGCGCGTGCGAGAAAGGTGACAAGTGGCAAGAGGCGCTGTGCCTGCTCAGCGAAATGTGCGAGACGAAGTTGGAGCCAAACGTCATCAGCTGCAGCGCTGCGATCAGCGCGTGCGAGAAGGTCTGGCAGTGGCAGCGAGCGTTATCATTGTTCCTCGATGCGCGGGAGGCGATGCTGGAACACAACAGCATTAGTTACAGCGTTGGGATCAGCGCGTGCGAGAAAGGCGGGCAGTGGCGGCAGGCGCTGTCTTTGCTTAGCGAGCTGTGCGAGGCAAAGCTGGAGCTAAATGCAATCAGCTGCTCCCTCGGAATACGCTCATGTGTGCGAGGGGGGCAGTGGCAGCAGGCGCTGTCGCTGTTCAGCGGGATGTGGCAGGCGAGTGTGGAGCCCGCCGCTCAGAGCTTCAACGCGGTAGTAAGCGCGTGCGAGACGGGTGGACAAGTAGCCGCATTCGTCAGCCACTCCAGGAAGAGTCAAGGTACCAACTTGTACGTCGCAGGGTAGGCCTCGCGATCCGCCCCGCCAGGACGCCAGTGGGACATCGCCTCCTGACAGCCATCTGCGTCTGGAGGCATTGTGCTCACAGTTGCCCAGCAAACATTAAAAGCCGTGCGATCATATGCCTGCGATCGTTCGGCAGCCCTGGGCAAAGAGTACGGTGTATGTACGGCTGAGGGTAGGACGACAGGAGAGTGCAGTGACGTACGTTCATCCGTGTTGCTTTCTGTGTTTACTTGTTTTGGACAGCTGCATCGGCAGAACCAGCGCGTTCGATAAAGGCGGGCGACGTTGGTTCTCGAACGTTGCCGTTGCTGGGCGAATCATGTTTCACCAGCCGTTCTGCTTGGGCCAGTGCATGTGGTAAAGGCGGGCCGTGGCAGCGGCGCAGCATGTCCTGGTTCAGCGAGCTGCAGGGGTTGGAGTTCGAGTTGGTCGTCGTCCGCAGCAGCAATGGGACCTGCGCATGCGAGGTACCAAAGGCAGTGGCAGGAGGAACTTTGATTACCCACTGGTTTGCGGAAGGCGAAGTCGAGGACAAGAGTCATCGGTTGCAGCGCTGCTCTCAGCACAAGCGAGGAAGTCATGCAGCAGATGATGCCGCGTCTCGGCGAAACGGCGGAAACAATGATGTCGCCCACTGCCATCGATCCACACTGTTGCTGTTCCTTCTCCCACCGGGTAAGCCTTCAGCGGGCGCGCGCGAGAGCGGCGTTCGGAGCAAGGAGGGAAGCAGGGAAGAGGGAGTGGGAAAGCAACGGCGGCCTTCGATTCTCCGTTGAGGGCCTCCGCTTCTTGGCTTCGTTACGATTCGACGCTTGCAAGTCTCAGGAGGGGAAAAAACACACAGACGCACTTAATCGACGATTCCCCCGAAAATATGGGAAGATATGGACCGGGGGGGGTGGGGGAAGACGAGAACTGAGAAAATATGAAACCTATGGGGGAGTCTTGTGATTCGCGTGTCTGTTGATCTGTGTGTCCCAGGGCCCCCTTCGAAGCCCCCCCCCCCTTCTGAGCAACAACGTGTTTCTCCTCTCTCCCCCCCCTCTGGCGATATGCGGAGTGGCCGGGGGGCGCGGGCCGCGGGCCCCCGGGCGCGAAGGAGAGAGGGGCGCGCCAGCGTTAGGTCGGGCATGCCCCCGTACAGGCGGATTTTGGACGTTTAATACATGTGTATATATATATATGTATATATACACATAATAATAATATGAATAATAGTATTAATAATAATGTAAAAGTGAGTAATAGTAGAAATATGAATAAAGACAACAACAAAGAGAAGCAACAACAACAACAAAAACAACAACAACAACAACAACAACAACAACAACAACAGCAACAGCAACAACAACAACAGCATCAACAACAACACCAACAACAGCAGCAACAACAACAACAATAGCAACAACAACAACAATAACAACAACAAACAACGAAAATGGACAAAATAATCGTCCCAGTCCTTTTTTGCTAGTTTCGAACATTCCTCCTGCAGGGGGACAGGCCCGACACAACGCCAGCGTTGCCAAGAGAGAAAGAAAGAGAGAGGGGGGGAACAGCAGCAGCAGCAGCAGCAGCAAGAGTAGGAGCAGAGGGAGCGTGAGGGGCAGAAGGACCAGGGGAACGCGGCCCAAGAGGCCCCCCCCCCGCCCCGAAGACCCCG
This sequence comes from Prorocentrum cordatum, assembly GCA_963575745.1. NCBI lineage: Eukaryota > Dinophyceae > Prorocentrales > Prorocentraceae > Prorocentrum > Prorocentrum cordatum. Next base: position 497,543 of record CAUYUJ010001803.1, read on the forward strand.
AGAGGCCAAAATCATGCATTTTCCTTGGGTGTTCGAGCGAGATTAGCGTTCTCGCGTTTTCGGGCTTCGACGCTTCAAGACGGCCCAAGAGGTCTTCAAGATCGCCCCAAGACGGCAAAAGAGGCCCTCAAGAGGGGGAGGCCGGAAAAGGAGGAGGCGACAAGGACAAGGAAGTTCCGGATCCGGCAGAGTGACCCGCTCTATGGCGAAAGCGCCATTCTGGACCATGGGAGCAGAGCGCCGATCTTGAAATCCAGCCAACACTGCAGCGGGAGCACAGACGTTCCGATCAGAAAGAGCACGTATCACAACAAACACGTATGGCGTTCCAGTGGGTCACAGAAACCGCGTGTGGGAGAACAGGGGCCTCGCTCGGACAGAACCCTGGGGACAGCGGGGAGTCGTATCTGCTCGTGTTGGGTAATTGTGGAAGCTGAATAGGGGGAGGAGCAGGAGCAGGAACAGGACCAGGAGCAGCAACAGGAGCAGCAGCAGCAGCAGGAGGAGGAAGAGGAGGAGAAGGAGGACGACAACGGCGGCGACGACGACGGCGTACCACGACGAAGGGCCTCCGCCCTCCTGCCCCCGGCGCAGGCGGAGCGACCCGTCCGGGCCCACGACGAGGGCCCCCTGGAGCGCCGCGGCGCGGGCGCCTGCGACGACGACGCGGTGCGCTGGCCGTCGCCGCCGCCGCGGCCGCGCGTCGTCGGGGCACGGCAGCGGATTTCGGGGGCAGCGCTGGGGGGTGAGATAATCCTCCTTTTCCTCCTCCTCCTCCTCCTCCTCCTCCTCCTGCTCCTCCTCCTCCTCCTCCTCCTCCTCCTCCCCGTCCTGGTCCTACTCGAACGGTAAAGTCTGTCCCCCCTCCTACTGTTTTGCCCGTTTCTCACCCAGCTTGTCCGCTGCCTTTTTCTGCCCTGGCGTACGGGAGTTTGCAGTGCCCCCGTGCCCGCCTTATTCACGCCTTATGCTTACGGAAAACATCGTTCCCGTTTTTACACCACCACTGCTGATTGGCAGCGGAACAGATTCAACCTTGATCGCACCACGGCCGTCATGTCTCGCCCCGCGTCGACCGCAATGGTTTCCACCCCTCGCCGCCTTCACCTTCAGTCAATCGCCGTCGTGCGTTTTTTCCCCGTCGTTTTGGCAGGGGACGTTACTCCAGGGCCCATCGGGACTGTATCAGCCGATCTGCCAGGACCCGCGACCAGGAGCGTGCGCAACCAGCACTTCATCAAAAACGACACCACCAAAATCTACAAGGACCGTTCCGCGACCCATCCCGGGCATGCGTGGAGTGTGCCCAGGTAGCTCGCGGACCCCACACTGCCAGTGCCCCCGCCCGGGGGGGCAGCCTCAGGTTTTAGACATTTGCTCGACGCGTGCACATATGCGGTGCCAGAACAAGGTCCTGAGCTTCTTGGGACTGACATCCAGCGATTGCGTCGCTGGAACCGAGCGGGGACGCAATGGGGAGCACGGGAAGTGCGTTCTCACCCCCCCGAGGTCGCGCAGCGGAGGGCATGACGATTGGGGCGCTATGATTCCGAGGCACCACACATCGAGACCCGACCCTTCGCTTTCCTTTTTCAGACCCGCCAGCCAGGCAGGACGGGATCCCGATGCGCATTCCTTTGGGACGATCGTGCACTTGGCGGTGCCCAGCGCACTGACCACACGACGTACGATGAGCATCTGTGTGATTGCGTCGCGTGATGCTCCGAGTGCCGTGAGCATTCAGTGACACGACAGGAGCAGACGCCCCATGCACCGACGAGGAGGAATGCACCCGGGGCACAGATTTCCGGTGATTCATGCGACGCCGCTCGAGGACCCCCGGCCTCCAGCACCTTTACGACATGCGGAGCGGGCTACCACCCTGGGCGAAAGGCCATCGGACTAGGCACGCTCATCATCGCAAGCTGCATCGCCTGCATAGACGCCGGCGGCGGCAGCGGCAAGATGCGCCACCTCCGCACCTGGGGGCCCGAGCGCTCGTCTCGCGTGCCTTTCCATAGATGGGCGAGCGAGATGATGATCTGGTCAGTCGCGAACTCAGACTTTAACGAGTTCCACCAGGCGGCCCGCGTCTCGTCGCGCCTCGCCGGCATGGCGCGCGAGCGCGTGGACGAATGGCCGCTTGCTGTCCTGATCAGGGGAGGTCTCCTCAACGGCAACCCAGCGCCACCGATGACCTCCCCCACGCACAGCTTGGCCGAGCGATGGGGCCAGTTGGGCGAGGAGGAGCGCACCTCGGCAGCATCGGCTCTGATGAACTCCTGAGCTAGGTTCGACATCCTACGCAACCAGGCGCAGCAACTTGGTAAGCTCACGATCGGCAACGAGGGGCTCAGCTTCCTCCAGCTGCGCGCCGTTGGCGCGTCGAACACTCAACTCGCCATTCTCCTGCAGCACTGCAACCTGGCCTACCCCGCGAACGCTTGGCAGCTCACTCATGCGACGGGCCAGCTGCGACGCCTTCGATCGAGGAGTCGCTGGGGGGCCCTGCCTCGGCGGCCAACTCTGGCCAGAAGCAAGCGCCCCTCACGGGCTCGCCCGCGCTGGAGCAGGGCTGGGACAGCATGGGCCCTGCCGCGCTGGGATCGGCGCCAAGCCCCCCCGCGCCCGCCGATGCCGCGTCTGGAGGCTGCGCCTCCAGCCCGGCACCGCGGGCGCACGGGGCGCGCCCGGCAGCTGAGATCGACTCGCGCACCGACGCCGACGCCGCGAGCTCATTCGGCGAGGAGATAGCCGCCGACGACCCGAGCAACGCAAGACTCCCGCAGAACAACGCGGGGCGCACCTTTCCTGGGCCCACGAGCGCAACAAAGCACGCTGGCGCAGCATCGACAACCACATGCCCACGCGCCGCGTTCGGAGGACCATCAAACGGGCAAAGGCAAAGGGAAAGGCCACCGCGCTTTCCCAGCCACCTTCGCGGGCTTCGGGAAGGGCACATGTGAGGGGGGAAAGAGGTTCAGGGCCACGGGCGCAGGTTCGGGCCGCCGCGGCAAACCCGCGGGCCATCACGGGGCGCGTCTCAAATGCCACGCGCGCGACTCCGGCGAGCACCTTGTGCGCGAGTGCCCCCAGCGCCGCCGCCAAGGGCGCGCTCTCTCACTCATCGCTGACGCCCCAGCGCAACCACCGGCACCACCACCCTCGATCACCACGCGCTCTGCCGGGACAGCATGGGCCGCGGGGGCCGACCGAGCAGCAGCCCACGCCAGGAGCGAACGTGGTCTGGATGACCAGGGGCGCCTCCAGGACTCCTCGGCCCGTGGCCGGGGCACCTGGGGCGCCGATCCACTGCGGAGCGCTGGCCCGTGGAACGGCGGACAGCCTGCCCCAGCAGCGCCCGCGCCTCGGCCATCGGCGCCAGCTGCTACTCCGACTACTTCGTCGGGCGGCCCCCGGCAAACCATTCGCCGCGACCGTTGGTCAATTCGGGCAGGGACGTCGCCATCGCCCTCGCACTGACCACACGACGCCAAATTGCGATGATCACGTCGGGAGATGGCTGACCTCATGGGCCGCGCGGGAGCTCCTGCAACACCGACGGCCCCAGCGATTGCGTCGCGGGGCCGTCCGGCAGCAGCGGGAGCACCGTCAGCCGCGCCAGCTTCACACAGGGGCACCAACAGCGCCAGCATCTCCAGCAGCCTCAGCGGCATCACAGCCACCAACAACAACGCGGCGGTGGACGCGAGAGGGCGGCACATTCCCAATTGAACGAACCCACGGGCGCGACTGGATAGGCGACCTCAACACCCTCGTCGCCGCGCCCCCAACCCATTATGCTGCCGACGCGCAGTTGCCGAGCTGGGCTGACATGCCCACGGTCTCAGCCATCGACGCCAGTGCGCCACGCGGATCGAGCTCCACGTAGCCACCGCAATCCGCGCCGGCAGCTTCGTCAATGCCAGTGCTGGGCCAGAGCCCCCCAGGACGTGGCTCTTCTCAATTCGAACAGCCCTGTCGACGCGAGCCAACCATCCGGGAGAGGAGCCACGCGGTTCGCCAGCCACGATGCCTGGATGTCAAGCGGCGGCAGATCCGAGCACAACGCGCGCGCGCGATTCTCGACCACGCACAACGACGACGCCCCGACGAGCTCCACAGTCCACAGGTGGTGCTCGAGCTCGTACGGCAGCAAGATGAGCAACGACCCCAGGCCGCACAGAGTTGAACGGATACGCGCATTAGTCCTCCCCCTGTGCCGGCCGCAGCGCCGACTGCTCCGCCTTACCCACCGACGACGTTCAGCGGCGGCGACAGGGAGTGCCTTATACATATACATATAGATGTGCATGCCTAGAGTCCTCCCAGCACGGCGAGTGGGCGGCGCGCCTGACGTGCCGCCATATCTCATTTCGAGCATAGTATATTTGTTTTTTTTGAAGTGCACAGAAACCCCGTTTGGCGCGCTGTCCAGCGTGCCAAGCCGACGTCATCGCCGAGTTCCGCTTCACTGGTGCGGATCGTGCACCGACGGTTCCAGCGCCTGCGGCACCGGCCCGCGCGGCAGCAGACCGCGCGCCCGCGGTCTGCGCGGCGCCGGCGGGGGCGCGGCACTGCGCGGCACCGGCCCGCGCTGGCCCGCGCGGCGTCGGACAGGGGCGCGCGCGGAGATCACGCCGCAGCAGGACCTTGCACAGTCTCCCCGGCCGGCCCCTGCCCCTGGACGCCTCGGCCAGATCCCGCGCGGTTACCGGGCAGCGCGTCCAGTTTCTCGTCCGCAGTGGACACGGCGGTGCTTGGCGACGCCGCCGACTTCCCCGGGCGCGTGCTCGAGTCCAGAAGGGTCGCCGCACTACCTGGCGAGCACCGACCTGCCAGGTGGCCTGTTGGGCGTCATCGTCGGCACCGCGCCTGGACCAAACTCTGGGGACTGCGTTTCGCCGTGAATTCGACGCGCAAGGCTCAACAAGCCAAACAAATTACAGACTTCCGAGGGGGAGTTGTTGCCCCCACTATACGTGGCAGGAGTCGGCGACGGGTCGCAGATAGCGAACTGCGACGTTCATTGCCCCATCGCAACTACTTCCCGCGACGGCGCGACCAGTCAGACAGCATGCGCGCCCCAGCCGCGGGGGGCGCACGCGCTGACCTCCCTGCCACGTTAGGTCTGCAGCCCACGCAGTCCAACAATGGGGCAGTTGAGACAGGCGTGGACAAAGCGCCTCACGCTTCCTGGACCAGGCGGCGACGAGATCACACGGAGCCCCGGCGCCATGAATTTCGATTTCGCGTCGGCGCCGAGCGGCCATTTGAGCATCGCAGTAGACGGCTGCGCTCCGGGGGCCTGCCGCACAAGCAGCTCGGGCAGCTAGCGTTGGGCAACGACGATCAGGATCACGACTCCGCCATCGGCCGCGAGTTCCAGGAGCAGGAGGTCCAGCTCCTCAGCCCGAACGCAGGCACCCTCGCGAGGCGCGCCCAGGGCCGCGGGCCATGCGACCTCCACGCATGCGCGAGCGTCAGTCTCGAGACCTGTTGTCGTGAACTGGCGTCGACTGGCATGGCGGCCCTAGCGCCGCCGGGCATCCACCCACGCATCGCCCCCCGCGCAGGACTCGCCCTCAAAGCGATCGACGTCGCGGGCGGCGCGGCGGGCCCCGACGTCCACAGCGAGATCAAGGTGATTATGTCCAGCTTTGGCCCGCGAACGCGCGTGGCCGAGCAGGGCCATCGCATCGCCCAACTCATCATCCTGGAGCGCATCGCCAGCGATGCTGCGATCGCGGTCGTCCCCCACCTTCCCTCGACATCTCGGGGGCCCAGAGGCTTCGGACACTGGCATTGGCGCTTCAAGCCAAGAGTCCACCGCGAGAGTGCGAGGCTTCACATCCGCGGAGTCTCTCGGTGACTGTGTCATCGAGGACTACAACGAGCTGCCTCACTAGAATGCAGCCGGGCCGGCCCGCCAGGCTGGCCCCGCCGATTTGCCCCGGCAGAGATGGGCAGCAGCCCCGGGGCGTCTCGCATGGGCCCTGGAACGAGGAAGGTACACAACACTAGCACTGCAAGATCACGGATTCGACGTCGTCCGCACCACCGACTTCGATGGCGCCATCCCCCCAGCACCAACTACAGCACAATATAAATCACGTGCGACACGAATAAAGACGAGGTCGACCGCACCCTCCATTCCCTAACGATCTTCGGCCAGCATGGCCAGCAGCGGCGGCGAACCCACGGCGCGGCAGATCATCGACACCCGCTTGATCCACTCCCGCGCGGACCGGGCTCGCCGCGAGCCTATGACCCCAGAGGCCCAGCACAGCAGCGCTATCTTCATGGTGCTCACCGGGGCAGCCGGGGCACCCATCGATAACGAATTGCGCCGGTGCGGCATCAAGCCAGAGGAGCGCGTCGACGACTGGGCGACCGCCAACCGACGCGCGCCTTTGGCTCTGATATGCCGCGAGCTCTTGCGACTTGCGGCTTGCCAATCGGTGGGCGCATCTTGTTGTGCTACCGGAGGCGCGCCAAAGAAGGTGCGATTACGACGAAGCACGACGGCTGCTTGCTAGCCAGATTCGAAAACCTTTACCCGTGCAACTGGCAGCCGCAAGCGCCGCGATAACGACGCCTAAGACGTCATGCGCGACCCAGTGCACCACCCAACTACCAGCGAAGATAGCGAGCAACCACAGGAGACGCCCGGCGACTGCGTCGTCGGCGCCTACCCGACGGCAGAGCGCACACGCCAGACAGCGAAGATACAAGAGAGCCACGTGCCCAAAGCACGAAAGCAGGTCGTAGAGGGCCACTGCGACGACTGCGGCACCGACCTCACAGGTCCGGCCCCGCATATTCTTCGGCTTTCCAACCATCGGCGAGCCGGGCCGCGCCGAAGAGTTCAACGACGACGACGACGACTTCCAGGGCAGCCTCGCCTCGGGCTTGCCCACCTGGCGGTTCCACGGCTCGTCGGCCCCGGCATTCCCGAACAAGCCGCGCCCCGCCCGAACGCATCTGATCGCCATCTGGCGAGCGCCTGAACATCGCAGTCCACCGAGTTCGACGCCACCCACCAGCTCCTCACCCCCCGACCTTTCTCGACCACGGCGCCGACTTCATGGAGGCATGCGGCGGGGAAGCGCGGGCCAGCAGACTGGCGATCCGCCGCCGCCTCAGAGCTGGCAAGAACTTCGATTTGGACACTGGCTGCGACCTCAACGGCGAGCCGTTGAACGACGCGTCAGTTGCCATCCAGGCCCCCATGCGCCGGCCTCTCGGTCGTTGGGCGACCTTCAGCTACAAGCGTTACAGCCACACTAGGCAGCGTTCCTATACGCGGACGCGGCCCCTCGTGGCCGATGTCGAGGGTACCCGGCACAGTTGCAGATCGAGTTGGGCGGCTACCTCGACAACGAGCAGCCCGAGCCATCATGGCCGCGCGCCGAGCCGCCCTGGCCAGAAGCGCCGGCAGCACCGATCGTGGACAAGGTCATATTCGGCAAATTTCGGCTTGGGCGAATTCGGGATCGCCACGCGGGCATCTTGAAGAAGACCATTGGGCTGGTCTCTAACGCCCCGGAGATCCTCGAGCATTTCCCCCACCTCCGCTGACCGGGCAAGCAAGCGCGCGTCCACGCCGAGGGTCACAAAAGTTTGGCATGGGACTCCCGTGGGGGGCCCTCTTGGGCCATTTCAAAGCGGTTATTCCTCTTCCTCCTCATCCTCTTCCTCTTTCTTCCTCCCTCTCCCTCTTCCTCCTCCTCCCCCCCTCCCAATCAGAATCCTTCTACGGAGCAGAATCAAGCGAAACCCGTGGACAACAACAACAACAACAAAAACGGGGGGGGTCCCGGGGGCGGAGGGGGGGGGGAGAGTCTCCCCAGGATTGGTTTCATTGTTCGTTGCGGCCTGTGTTTTTTCAATGGTTTTTGCTCGATTCTGCCCCGCACGGGGATTCTGCCTAGAGGGGGAGGGGGAGAGGGAGGAGGAGGAGGAGGAGGAGGAGGAGGAGGAGGAGGAGGAGGAGGAGGAAGGGGAACAGGAGGAGCAAGAAACGGACCAAGGAGGAGGAGGAGGAGGAAACGAAGGAGGAGGAGGAGGAGGAGGAGGGAGCAAACGCGAGCAGGCACGCCGCACTTCGCCCGAGGCACAAACTGCCCGCGGCGCGCCCGCGCCGACCCCGCGCCGCCTGCACCGCTCCGCCCCCAGCCCCTCGGCGCCCGAAGCCCCAGGCCTGGAGCGGCCGCTTACGAGAAGAAGAGGGAGCGCAACCGCGTGTACAATGCGGCCAAACGCGCAGCTCAAAAGGCTGCCGCCCTCGAGGCGGTGGTCGCGCCCTACAAAAGGAAGATCACCCAGCTGGAAAAGAGGGTGGGCGGATGAACAAATCTGAAAGTGCGCGAGGTGCGCGGTGCGTGCCTGGTGCGCAGTGTGTTTTTTTACGCGCGCGCGCCTCCAGATTTTTTTTTTTTTTTTTTTTTTTTTTTTTTGCTTCGGGGGGGGGGGGGGGGGGCGGGTGGGAAAGCAGCACAAGGGTTAAACATTTTGCCCCAGGAGCTGCCCACGAAGTGAGCGAAGCAGGTCAACGAACAATCGCAGACTGGCGTGAGGCAGCTGAATTTGCTCTGGCACAGCCTCCGGAAGGTGACTAGCTGCGGAGACAGCAGCGCGCGGCGGGCGCAGGCCAGCCGCCCGCGCGGGACGAGAGCGGGCCGACGGAAAGGATCGGCGGCGCAGAGCGAGGAGGGCCAGCCACGGAAGGGAAAAGGGAGGAGGAGGGGGGAGGAGGAGGGCGGAGGGGGGGGGAACAGGAGAAGGAGGAGGAGGAGGAGCAGGAGGAGGAGGAGAGGAGGAGGAACAGGAGGAGGAAGCAGCGGAAGAGGGAACGGGAAGGACAGGGCGGCGAAGAGGGCGACGCAACAAGACAGTCGCAGCGCGACGCCCCAGACAAGCGAACGACACCATCAACGGCGCAACGCGAGCGTTAACGTCGCGACAGTAATCACGAACCTGTCATCGCAAAACACTTTGAATGCGTCGTTCTAGAGGGCACCCCAAAAAAATGATGCCCCCCGTTGCGGACAGCGATAACACCGCAGCCGGCGATTTGGACTGCGTGCGCGTGTATCAACTCGTGCGCGCGTGACACGGCTGCAGCAATATGCCTCTCAAGCTTTGCGACTCGGAGAGGCCAAGCCCCGCCCACTTCTCCCTGCGGCGACATGGCCGCCATCAACCCCGCGGCGGTGCTGCCAGATAGCCTGGGGACTTCGCCCGGCCTGCCCGGCTACGCGCCAGGCTTTTTGTTCGGCGAGGCGCTGCAGCACATCGAAAACATGAAGGTGAACGACCGCCCGCGCATCCATGTCAGCAGGCCGGACACGGCAGGGCAGCGCGCAATCGCCGATCTACCCGCGCAGGTCGCGACGGAGCGCAGCAAGATGATCGTGCACTTCGCGGACTACCTGGGCGACCACGAGGGCGACATCCCATGGGAAACCTTGCGCGATTGCGCGAAGACGTGCGATTTCAAGAGCATGCCCGAGCCCTTCTCCTTGAAGAAGGAGCCGTCTGGCAAGTACTCCATGCAGAAGTATTCCACGCAGGTGTTCGTCATCAAGAAGCCCGACGGCAAGCGCGACATCATGCAGGACGTGGACCTCCTGGGCGTGAGGGCCAAGACGGATTCGCGCCTTGAGATGCGTCGCGGCACTGGCCTGGAATGGCGCTACGGCAACCAGTTCAAGGTTGGGCGCCCGGCCGTTCACCTCATGCTAGAGAAGTTGGAGGGCTACCAGCTGCGCTACCTCACCGTTGCCCCCAAGGTTAGAAAGGGGTCTTCCAGGAAGACAGCCGAGTGGGAGCTCAAGGCCGCGGGGTGCAAGTTCATGCAGGAGAAGGGGCCGCGCGCGAACAATGCGAACCAGTTCATGGAGTTCGCGGATCGGGTCAGCTGTCGGCCAGAGCCCCTTATTTAAGAGTGGGAGGAGGGCCGCGTCGAGAGAGCCCTGAACAACTACGCGAAGGGCAGGACGAACGCCAAGGGCCTCGCGATCTGGTTCCGGACGCTTCGCGACTTCGAGCCTCGGTTCCTCAACAACGTGATCAAGCCGATCCTGGCTTCCACTCTCAGGGCCTTCGGCGCGGCGTGGATCGGCAAGACGCGCGCCGGGCGACTCTCTCAGGGCACAGTGGACTTACGTCGCCGTTTGCGAAATGCGCCCGCGAATGCAACGCCCGATCTGCAGCCTTCCCAGCCGAGGCCACCGGCGCCTTTGTGGGAGAGACCAAACGCGAGGTTGCAGCTGAGCGCGCACGCTACACACGCAAGGCGTGCAAGGGTAACATACGGGCGGACTCGCCCATGCACTCGGGGGGACAGCAGCGCGCCGCCATCCTGCGAGCGCGCCGATCAACCGGGAGCGGCCCGGCTGCCAAGAGGAACAGGAAAATGATCACCCCGCGCACATTCACGAGCTGGCATGCGCGGGCTCGCGGACCCCTGCGCCCCGCGCCCGCGCGCCGGCCAGCACCCGCGAGCGCCAGCGCGACCTGGGGGGCCGCATCGCTCCAGCGATCAGCAAGCTCAGCAACCCAGCGGCGCAGACTTCGGAGCAACAGACGAGGCTGCTCCACCACCCGCGCACGCAGAAGGACCAGGAGCTTGCCCATCATCAAAGGCTGGAGCTCATGGCACTGGTCCGGGCTACTGTCGCCCGACCATGGATCCGAGCTCATCCAGCATCAGGCGCAGAGCCTAGTCGAGCAGCACCGCGAGTTGCCGACGCAGCTGCAGGCAACCCGACGCCTTCAGACTGGACTTGTTTCGACGCCACTAGCTATTTACGAGCACTTTGCAGTGACTAGCATGAAACGCGCGCGCTGGAGCTTCGCAAGCTACACCCCCAGTGGTCGCCCGCCACCAAGGAGGCGATGACATGGGCACTTCGAGCAGCCAACATACCACGGGACATTCTCAACGTCACCCCCACGGCGGTCAACAAGGGCAGGCAACGTCGCAAGTGGGCACCGCCAGCACACCAGAACATCCCTTCACTCCGCCTGTCGACGCGATTCAACCAGCATGTCGAGTGCGACATCCTGTTCGAAAAGGAACGCATGATCATCCACCTGCTCTGTTGCGCCTAACGATGACATGATGGCCAGGATGTCACGCCCAAGCACGACTCGACGATGCTTGCCGCCATCGACCGCACATGGGTCCTCTGTTCGGTTCGATGGAGACTTTGATCGTGGACGGCGAGGGCGGAATGACCTCCGCGTACTTCGCGGAGGAGATGAAGAGAGGAGTACACGTTGGCACGCGCGCTCCGCGCCAGCACGCTCGTTTCGTCGAGCGGCGCGAGGCCACGCCGCGGCGAACGCTCAACGCCGCGGAGGGGAACCTGGAGCGCGAAGGCACCACAGCGAACTTCGACCCATGCGAGCACATGCCATCTTTGCCAGCAACAGCCTCACCCACGTGGGCGGCGTTACGCCATGCAACGCTGTCTTCGGGCGGCAGCAGTCAAAGCTGCCACCACTCGAAGCAGACGAACAGGGCGAGGCACCCAGCGACCGCGTCGCTGGTGCCGAGCCCCCTGCTGGTAGGAAAGTGCAGCCCAGCCGACTGCAGTGGCGCATCCGAAAGATAGCCCTGCAACGCATGATCGAAGACGCACCGAGCGCACGCGCCAGCCGCGCCGTCAGGGCCCGCACCACCCAGTCCAGGGAGGGCCGCTTCAACGTGAGCGACCAGGTGGAGATCCACGGGCCGCCAAGTATCAAGGATGCGTCAGTCTGGGCGGGCCCTGGGACAGTCATGTCCGTGGACCCGGCTCGAGGCAAGATGGCGGCCAAGTACCGCCGAGCCAAGATGGTCTGCAGACTGCAGGACGCCCAGGCCTTCATCGGCGCCGTCTTCGACGAGATGGGCACTGGCATGGCGCGAGCAGGCTTGGCCTGGGACCGCGTAGAGAACTACCTGGAGCACGTAGCAACAGGCTCCAGGGCTAGGACCTCCGGCCACTGGGAGGGCACCAAAGGCGCGCAGCTTACCGAGCAGGCACGACGACGCCCAGACGTCCTCGAAGCCCTGCGCCATTTGCCCCACAGATGCTTGCAACTACCTGACGTTCGCGCTGCACGACTCATACGCGGACAGAGATATGTGGGCACTTGGCCGGGACGCAGCCGCAGCCTGGCCATCTGGCGTCTTCTTGGGGCCCGACTGACGTCCAGCAGATCCACCTCCACGGCGTCACGTTCGACACTCGCCAGCTCACGGGCGAGCATTGGAAGGAAGCTCGCTTGCATCATCCAGTTGAACTTGGATGATGAGCCGCTAATGCTAACAGACACCGGACAGGACATGGACGGAACGTTCGATGACCGCGCCATTGGTGTCCCCGAGGACACCGCCAGCGCCGCCGCAGGCGGATCGCCGTCAGCCCTGTCGGCTACGCCAGAGGAGACCCGCAGCGACTTTCCCCACCACGTCCAACAGGTGATGTTGTCAGCTTGGCGCGGAGTCGAGGGGGCAGACGATCTGGCGCAGATGCTGGAGGAGCTGAGAGCGCCGAAAGCCGGCGTGAGGTCTCAGCCGCCGTCGAGCACGCCGCGGCCGACCTAGCCCGCAGGCAATGCGAGCGGCCAAGCACCTCGAGACGCAGCACCAGCGTCAGAGCATCCACGCGCAGTGCCACCACCACCTGCGCGGGGCCTACTTGGAAGACCACGCCGCCCTGGAGAAGCAGGGCGACGTTGCGTCGGCGTGTGGAGTTGTATATTGATCCAGGGGTACGCGAAGCATTCCTGAGCTTCAACGACGCTGCATCTGGCGACTTCGTCGCCGTCTCTCCTCAGACAGCTGCGCGCAACATTCATGCCGCCGTCAAGACCGCGGTCGTCAAGCGCCAAACCGACCTTCGGCCCAGGGGGGAAGCGTCGAGGCTGGCGAAAGAGGTCGTAGCAACCATCGTCAGAGAGCTCACCATCTGGGCAAGAGAAGAGGCGGCCGCTCACAAGCGCCCGAAACGCAATGGACTCCAGACATGCTTTGCAGAAGCATCAGAAGGGCTCAGACGACCAGACTGCCGGGATCATCCAGCGGCGCACGGCGCCAGGGGGCTTCCGCGACACGGGCGCCGGAACCCTGGAGACATTCGCTGGGACAGCGAAGCGGGCGTCTCAGCGCCTACTATCCTCAGAGGCAGCGAGCCGCCCCGACTGGGCGCACGTCGCCGTTGACGTCGAGAAGGCATTCCTACAAGGCATGGCGCGCGCAGAGATGCAGGAGCAAGGCGAAGAAATTCGAGAGGGGAACTTCACCCTGCCACCCGCCAGCGCAGCCATCCTCAAGCAGGCGCCCGGCCACGAGAGCTTCGAGCGGACCGAGTGCCTGCGCTGCGTCGAGCCGGGCGCGGGCTGCAAGGATGCGCCCAGAGCCTTATCCAGGAAGATCGCCCGGGCCAAGCGCCCACCCGAGTGCAGCGCCAAACCTACCAGGCGGGGCCCGGAGTTTGAGGTCAAGCACGCGACGCCCAGCAGCAGCATTGCCGACGTCTCTGAGCTGGTGCTCACGTTGTCCAAGCACGTCGACGATCTAATCGCTGGGCGCAAGGAGCACGTCGACTGGCTGATCAGCCACATCGAGAGCGTCGTCGGCAAGATATAGGGCGACGACGACTTCACCAATTGCGGAGCGCACCAGTACCGTTGTGCCAATGACACCGCGGCGCTCGACCAGGACGAGTGCATCGACGCTCTGATACCAATCAGACACGTCGACCGGGCCAAGGCCGCAGCTGACGAGCTGGCCGGACGTCAGATTCCCGACCTCGTCGTCTCCCATCTGTGAGTTGCGGCCTACGCCCGGCTCACCCAGCACCACGTCGCAGCGTGCATCGTCGCTCTGCAGAGAGCCAAGAACAAGCTGGCCATCCGACACGCGACACAGCTCAACTCAGTTGTTCTGGCCTCATAAAAGATCAAGGCACGCGTCGCATTTCCATGAACGCAGGGCGCCGGGCGAATTAGCGCGCACAGCGACGCCTTATACATGCGTCTCGGCAAGTGCTGCCGCGCCAGCTAACAGGTGCGAAAACGGCTGTACGCTGTGAGCCAATCGCACAAGCTCGCGCGCAGATCTTCATGCGGCCCCGCCTCTGCCGAGGAGATCAGGGGGCTGATGGGGGGAGAGAGGTTGCGCGATCTTTGCAGACCTCGTCATCGACGGCGCGTCCGTCTTCAGCGTCCTGCTCATGGACCTCGCCCGGCCGCCGCCCGAGAACAGCACGGGTGGCCGCCTGCGGTGGTTAGCCGACCACCTGCGCATCAAGCAGATCGACGGCTTGCACTGGCGCGACACTCGGCACACGCGGGCCGACCCCATGACCGAGGGCAGCACAGGCCGAGAGCTAGTCCTCAGCGTGATGGGCGGCCAGGTCAGACATGACCACGCCGCCGTCAAGTTCAGCGACGAGAAGCTGCAGAAGGCCGCCCCGAGCTCAAAGCAGACCTCACTCAGACAGAATAAAGGAGATGACTCTCGCAACTGCGTCACAAGGCCACACGGAGTCAAAAAGCGGATATGCCACCAAGATTCGCGTTGGCCCATGTGGGGTGGGATGCGTGCCCCGACACCCGCGGACATCAACGGGCGAGATCGACGAGTCGAGCATTCAGGTGAGCGGGCTTCCGCAGATTGTGCCCATTCAGCTCGCGGATCCTTAGCAGGCGCTCTTCTAGGAGTCTCACGCTTTACTGGGTGGGGGAATAGGTTAGCCTGCTCCGGCTAGTCAAAAGGGTTCCAACGGGAGTAGTTTTCAACCTTGCCGCGGGCGCCGTGAAATGTGTATGTTGCGGTTGGCGTCGCGGGGGGCATTGCGCATTGCGCCTCGGGCTGGAACGAAGTCCGGTGGCCCTGGCACCTACCGAGACCAGGCCAACGAATTCCCCCGCGAGGCAATTTGTTTTACGGCGGGGCGACTAGTAAAGATTTCCTGTTACATTGTCCTTTTAGGGCACGATGGACTCGCTTGAGCACTAGGCTCGATAGGTCGGTGTCTGTGCCCCTTTCTGCTGCCATGCCTGTTTCTCACCCAGCCTGTCCGCTGCCTTCCTGGCCCTCGAGCGCGGGAGCATGCAGCGTTCCCGTGCCCGCCTCATCCGCGCCTTATCATCCACTTACTGCAAACATTGCCTCCCTGGTTGCATCCTCTATTCTAGTCTCCTCCTCCTCCTCCCCGAGGGGGGGGGTAAGGCACCTGTGCTCATGGTGTCAGCGCCACGCATTCCTCGCAGCACACCGTCAGGGTCGATTGCATGCGGCGACTGGGGGCAGCTGAACCGGCCCGCGCCTTTGTGGAACAAGCCACGCGGCATTTTGCCCGTCGCAGTGGCGCCAGCCACGCTCCGTGACCTGGAGATGGGTACCAGGCACGGGGAGAGGCGGGGCCATGGGCCATGGGGCCCGCGAGTCCCATGGCCGCTTTGTGCCCATTCGCCCTAGTGAACAAGCCCGAATGCGCATGCCAGCTGATTGGGCAGGAGCTGGTAATCGGGAAGTACCTCGCAGTGACGAGGTGAACCGACCGTCCCCCTACGCACTACGCCCGTTCGGCTGGAGGCAAGTCGCTGGGCGACGAGGTAGGCGCCTATCCTTTGTCCATCGTTGCGCGCCTTCGGGCCTGCCATTGCCGGCTGCTTGCGCGGGGTGTGCACCGCGCACTTCCTGGATCCATGATTTCTCCTCCTCCTCCTCCTCCTCCTCCGCCTCCTCCTCGTCCTTTTCCTCCTCCTCCTCTTCCTCCTCCTCCTCCGCCTTTTCCTCGTCCTCCTCCTCCTCCGCTTCCTCCTCCTCCTCCTCCGCCTCCTCGTCCTCCTTCTCCTCCTCTTCCTCCCTCTTCCTCCTCCTCCTCCTCCTCCTCCTCCTCCTCCTCCTCCTCCTCCTCCTCCTCCTCCTCCTCTTCCTCCACAGCTCGGAGTTCACCCGCGCCGCCCGCGCTCGGGCCCCATGGGGGAGCCCTCCCTCCCATCACTTCCATCTCTCTGGGGGCCTGCCGTTGCAATTTTTTTGCGCGGGGCGATTCGGACTCGTTTCGGACCCCAGGACCGTCGCAGGTCGATCCTGTTTGGAAGCCGTAACAGAATGTTTGGGTCTGGGGCCTAAGTGGGCCCAGGGGGGCGGGGGCGAAAAGTTTCCCGGGCCGGGGTGGTTTCCATCAGCTGCGCATCTTCGAGGGAGGGCGTTCCGGGGGTGCCCGGATCGTGCCGAACGGCCGCCAGAAGCCCGAGTCATGGCCAGAGAAACGCGGGGGAACAGTCAGGGGCAACTTTGGGGCGTGCGCCCAGGTCAAGGGGCACATCGGCCCCGATCACCAATTGATCGCCGCCGATGAGGGCCTGGTGGCCCACTCCGCCCAGGAGCGTGCGGAACCGCTATCGGGGGCCTATCGGCGATGCATTGCCGGTTCCAGGTCGATGTTCCCCCCTTCGCCAGTCCCCCCGAAGTTTCCATCTCAGGATTTCTTTCGCCAGCGGTGCATCTTATTTTTCGAAGCGTCGTCATGGTGATCGTCGGTGGCGCAAAAATACTGGCCTGCCAACTCGGTGAAGTGTGAGTTTGCAACGCGTCCTCTCATTTCGGTGCCGCTCTAGAACGGGAGGTAGCCAAAATGTGACTGATACGGACTCGCAGGGTCCGGTCCCATTCGTCTAGCGTGCATGTACGTTTGTGTCCCACTATACTGTTTGTCGCGACTGAACGTGCGCAGGTCGATCCTGTACCTCTCCCCCCTCCTCTGCTGCCTCCTGCGTTTCCCGCCCGTGCATCCCCTGCTTCGTGGCCATCTGCACATTTGCGGTCGTGCCACTAGTCAGGCGACATACTGCACCGAACTTGGCACGTGCCACATAATAGTTGGCGTTGTTCTGCACGCTCAAGTAGTAGCGCGCGCGGACAATTTGCCGTCGCTCTGCTGCGTGCGCGCGTGCATTCAAACACATTTCGCCGAGCGGAGCGTCCATTGGGTACGGCTATCGTTTGGCAACAAGATCCCCAATCTGCGCTCGCGGCAGAGTCCGGTGAGATGGGAATGGGAGAAGTATAAGGGATTACGGTCACCTTGGCTCAAGCGCGTAACATATTAATTGAACCCTACGCATGGTGAGTATCTGTTCGACGGTGAATGTAGCATCTCGGCCCAGCCATTGTTCACTCATAACGACCATCAAGAAGTGCGCAGGCACAGGGCAATGGGACACAGTGTTGGCATTGTTCCGCGAAGCACTGCAAACGGGTACGAGAGTCGATACTTTTATTCATACTCTCGTTGCCAGCACATGCACAAAAGGAGGGCAATGGCAGCAGGCGCTTTTGCTGTTCAGCGAACTGCCAGGGGCAAAACTGCAACCAGACGCAATCAGCTACGGTGCCAGAGTAAGCGCTTGCGAGAAAGGTGGGCAATGGCAGCAGGCTCTATGGTTTCTCACCGAGTTGCTAGAAACACATTTCGAGCCCAACGTCATAAGCTACAGCGCTGGGATCAGCGCATGCGAAAAAGCTGGCCAATGGCGGCACGCGCTGTCGTTGATCAACGGGTTGTTGGAGGCGCAACTCGAGCCGGGCGTCATCGGCTACAGCGCTGGGATCAGCGCGTGCGAGAAAGGCAGGCAATGGCAGCATGCGTTGTCACTACTCCGCGAGTTGAGCGAGGTGAATTTGGAACCGGACGTCATCTGCTATTCCGCGGGTATCAGCGCTTGCGAGAAAGGCGGGGAATGGCATCAGGCGATATCATTGCTCAGAGAGTTGCGGGGGGCTCATATGGAACCCAACGTAATCAGTTACAATGCTGGAATTAGCGCTTGCGGGAAAGGCGGGCAGTGGACGCATGCATTGTGGTTGTTTAGCGAGCTGCGGCAGGCGCAGCTGGAGCCAGATATCTTCAGCTATAACGCTGGCACAAGCGCGTGTGAGAAAGGCGGGCAATGGCAGCAGGCGTTATCAATGCTCAGCGAAATGCAGGGGGCGAAGGTGAAACCTAATGTCATGAGTTATAACGCTGGCGTCAGCGCTTGCGGGAACGGCGGGGAGTGGCAGCAGGCGTTGGCGTTACTCCAGGAATGCTGTGATGCGAAATTGGAATTGACAGTCATCAGCTACAACGCTGGGATCAGCGCGTGTGCGAAGGGCGGGGAATGGCAGCGGGCGCTGTCGTTATTCAGAGAGTTGTGGGAGACGCAGTTGGAGCCAGACGTAGTCAGCTACAGCGCGGGCGTCAGTGCTTGCACGACGGATGGGCAATGGCAGCAGGCGTTGTCATTATTCAACGAATTGCGGGAGGCAGAGTTGGAGCTGAATGCCATCGGCTACAGCGTAGGGATAAGCGCGTGCGAGAAAGGCGGGCTGTGGCAGCCAGCGTTATCGCTGCTCAGAGAGTTTTGTGAGTTGAGGCTGGAGCTCAACGTCATCAGCTACAGTGCCGCGATCAGCGCGTGCGAGAAGCAGGGACAATGGCAGCAGGCGCTGTTGTTGCTCGGCGAATCGCGTGAAGCCCATTTAGAGCCCAGCGTCATCAGTTGCAGCGGTGCAATGAGCGCTTGCGAGAAAGGCGGGCAGTGGCAGCACGCGTTGTCGTTGCTTCGCGAGTTGAGAGAGGTGATGTTGGAGCCAGATGTCATCGTTCCACTTGGCAGCAACGATCGTTGCGTTCAAGACGGCGCGGCAGTAGCAGATGACCCTCATCGAGGCCAGAGTTCGGACTATTTGGCGGCTGGGTAAATCGCGACACCCAGGGTGGCTTTCTGATATTTTTTTTCTGGGGCAGAATTGGACAATGCTCTCCCTGGACCCCGCCCGTGGTTTCGAAGGCTTCACATCAGGTGGAGGCGGTCGCGGGCCAGCCAAGTGGGTATGGCACGGAGCGAGCCCACATGCTCACCTGGGGACCCACGAATCGCCCAGGCATGGTTTCGAGACGTCCGCCCCATGGGCCCCCGGGGCCAGACACGCACGGAAGTGCACCTGGCGCTTGGATGCCTCGTTCACCGCGCCCTTTCCGAGGAAGGCCCCCCAAAAGTTGGCGCCCGAGATTGCTGGAAGGGCGTTGGCGGCTTTGGGCACGAGAGAGCTCGACGGTCCCGGCCAGTTCCGCGTGGCGGTCTCGTGAGAGCATTCTCGGAGCCACGGCCGAGGTAGGCTCACCTGGGCGCCTCCCATGGTCAGGGGCAACGTCAGGGGGGAATAGGCTCGGCGGGGGGTGGGATGCATCGATCCCCACTCGCCCACTCGTTGCTGCCAGGGGCCTGGTAGGCCACCCCGCCCAGGAGCCTGATCATGTTCACCAGCTGCCAACAAAAGTATAATGTCCCTCAGAACTCCTGGGGTGGAATTCTCGGGGGCGGCTGTGGTTGTGTGTTGTCGGCTGGGGGTCCCCGCTCGAGCGGGGTCCCCCTCGGGGTCCGACAACGCACGTCCATTCCTATAGCGCCTTCATCGCCTTGCCCTTCCCCATTCCTCCTCCCTGTAGGTTTGAGTCTGTTTTGTTCGATGGTCACCTGTGGTTTCGTTCTCGCGGGCCCCTCGCCGATCCAGCTCGACGCTGTCCCCCCCTCAGCCGGTCGCCCTCAAGTGATTGTTTGGTTTTCGGGTCGTATTCTCGGGCCTCCAGCGGCCGTTCGGGACGATCCGGGCAGCCCCGGGCGCCCATCGACGAGGCGCAGCTGCTGGAGAGCACCTCGAGGCTGGAAGACTTACGAAGACGACGGAACCGTCAGGAAGCCTAGAGCTTCCAAGAGGGCTCCAGGGGCCTCCTGGGCCCCCTGAGCTGGTCCCCCCCCCGCCCTAGCGTCGCCCCATGTCGTTCTCTCCCGCCTGGCCACCCCCAGGGCAGGGTTGCTCGCGGTGTGCGCCGGCAGCGGGCTGGAGGAGGAGGGAGGAGGAGGAGGAGGAGGAAGAGGAAGAGGAGGAGGAGGAGGAGGAGGGGCAACGTTAGGGCAACGTTGGCTCTGAGGCTCGAGGCTCGAGGCTTCTCGGGCGTCGTCGCCTTCTGGACCCGCGGGCGGCCGCTAATCCACGAGAGTCTCGAGCTAGGGCGCTCTGCTCGGCGGGCCCTCGGGGGAGGAGCGCAGACGTCACCGTCGACCAGAAGCCAGGCGCCGCGCTGCGCGCGTCGGCGAGAAAAAGCACGAGCATTAAGTCGGGCGTGTCCCTCTATGGGAGGGACCTTCAAAAATAGTCAAAAAATAGTCTGGGGACGAGTTTGGGACTAATTCTGAGCGCTTGGGGAATATATCTTGACTATTTTTCCTTCTTCCTCCAAAATCCCCCTGTGGGAGGACACGCCCGACCTAACGCGAGCACGGCGCGGCTCACCTTCACGGGCCCGCGGCTGCCGGGAGGGAGGGAAGGGGGAGAGAGAAGCGGCCTGCCGGCGGGTGCGCCACGGAAGCCCCTGGCCCCTCGGCGGCACCCGGCAGGAGCTCTTGGGTCACCTCGGGGCCCTCCAGGCTCGACGGGGGCTGTGCCCCGGGGTGGCTTGTGGCAAGACCTCTGATCGCACGCGCGGTCTTCACCGGAGCTGCTGCCCGTGCACTCGTCGTCGCCTGCGGGGGCCTCCTGGGGAGGGCCTCGCCGCCACGGCTGGACCCGCCCCCCCCCCCTTGGCAGTCCTGGCCAGAACGCACGCACGCACCCCAGGAGAGGCCGGGGGAGCCGCAGTGTCGGTGTCCGCTTGTCCCCCCCCCAAGCTACCATTATGTCGGGCGTGTCCCTCCACAGGAGGAATGTTCCAACATGGTCAAACAAGAATAGTCTGGGGACGATGTTCTAAAGCATGTTGGAGCATGTTTCGAATGTTTCCAATTTTTCGTCCAAAATCCCCCTGCAAGAGGACGCGCCCGACCTAAAGCTACCGCAACAGCCCAGGGAAGACCTGCAAAGGCATCTCCAGGAGCGCCCGGCTCGCTGCGAGTCTCGCCCGGCCACGCCGGGCACCGTCCCAGAGAACCTCCTGAGCTCGCGGTCCGACGGGGGCGCCAAGATCAAGAGGGGAAAAAACACACGGACACAATTAATCGTCGATCCCCCAGAAAATAAGGGAAATTATAGGAAGTGGGGGAGAAGACGACAACCCAGAAAATATTTGAAAATATGGGGAATCCTGGGATTTGTGTTCATTTATTTGTGTGTCCCTGGGCCCCCTCACAAGACCACCCCGCCCCCGCACCTGCGAGGGGATGGCTGGGCCTTGCCCAGAAGAGCCGAGGTTTTTCGGGTTTGCTCCCACACTGGCTTCGCAGAGACCCCCGAGAGCGAAAGCAAGAGCGGAAGCGGGAGCGAGAGCACGAGAGACATTGAGGTGGCCAGCAGCGTTCAGGCCGGGATCAAGAGCGAGTCAAAACGCGAGACCAGAGTCAGAGAGAATGCGAGTGTTGACAGGGTCGCCATGGTTTCGAGTCGCGAGTCTTGTCGAAGATGTGCTCGATGGTTCAGGGTTATAACGCGCAGGCCAGCCAACGTAAGCTACAGCGCTGGGATCAGCGCATGCGAGAAGGGCGGGGAGTGGCAGCAGGCATTATCGTTGCTCAAAGAGTTGAGGGAGACACATTTGGAGTTGAACGTCATCAGCTACAGTGCTGCAATCAGCGCATGCGAGAAGCACGGGCTGTGGCAGCAGGCGGTGTCGTTGCTCGGCGAGTTGCGCGAGGCGAAGCTGAAGCCCAGTGTCATCAGCTGCAGCGCCGGGATCAGCGCTTGCGAGAAGGGTGGGAAGTGGAAGCAGGCGATGGTGTTACTCAGTGACCTGCGGAATTCGAGGTTGGAGCCAGACGTCATCAGCGTCTGCGCTGGGATCAGCGCCTGCGAAAAGTGTGGGAAGTGGCAACAGGCACTATGGTTGCTCAGCGAGCTGTGGGAGGCAAAGCTGGAGCTGGATGCCATCAGCTGCTGCCTCGGAATACGCGCGTGTGGGCGAGGAGGGCAGTGGCAGGAGGCGCTGTCGCTGTTCAGCAGGACGTGGCAGGCGAGTGTGGAGCCCGACGCTCAGAGCTTCAACGTGGTAGTAAGCGCGTGCGAGACGGGCGGGCAAGTAGCCGCCTTCGTCAGCCGCTCCAGGGAGAGTCAAAGAACCAACTGGTGCGTCGCAGGTCAGGCCTCGGGACGCCAGCGGGTCATCACCTTCTGACAACCATGTGCGCCTGGAGGCATCGCGCTCACAGTGGCCCAGCCCCCTTCACGTCGTGCCAGCATGTACCCAAGTTCGCCCGGCAGACCTCACCAAAGAGTACGGTTGAGGGTGGGAAGACGGTAGAGCACAGCAACGGAGAGGCGCGTTGTGTTTTGGGTTGATTCGTTTTCGACAACCGCAGCCGTAGAACCTGCGCGGTCGATAATGGCGGGCGTCGGCGGTAGTTTGGTGTTCTCCTCGTTGGATGAATCATGTGGAGCGAAATTTGGGTTCAAAGGTCACCAGCTTTTCTGCTTGGGCCTACGCGCGTGTGGGCGAGGAGGGCAGTGGCAGGAGGCGCTGTCGCTGTTCAGCAGGACGTGGCAGGCGAGTGTGGAGCCCGACGCTCAGAGCTTCAACGTGGCGGAAGTTTGGTGTTGTCCTCGTTGGGTGAATCATGTGGAGCGAAATTTGGGCTCAAAGGTCGCCAGCTTGTTCGGCGAGCTGCAGGAGGCGGAATGTGAGTCGGACGTCGACGTCGCCCCCGAAAGCATTGAGGCCTGCAGGGAGCATTTTGATGGTCCAGTGGTCTGCGGATGGCGAAGTCGGCGACAGAAGGCATCGGTTGCAGCGCTGCTGTCGGCACGAGCGAGGAAGTCATGCAGCAGGTGATGCCGCGGCTGAGCGAAGCGGTGGGAAACGATGCATTCGCCCAGTGTCATCGATCAAACGTTGTTGCTGGCCCTAGTCCACTGTGCAAGGCGGCGAGCTCGTGCGAGAGCGGCCTTCGGTGCAAGGAGAGAGGGAGGGGGGAAACAACGGCGACCACGGCAATGAGAACGACAGTCTCCGAGTTAGCACTGCACGTCATCAGCCCACAGACCTCCAAAAACCTCCAGAAGCGTCTGGCGGCCCTCCGAGGCGCATCCGAGTGCCTCCTCCTCCACCGCCCCCCCTCCCCCTGCGCGCTCCCAGCCCTTGCCGCCCCGTCTCCAAGGGTTCACCGCACGTCGTCAGCCCCCGACGGAAGCAGGAGGGAGGAGGGGTAAAGGGGGATGGAGGAGGAGGACTAGGAGGAGGAGGAGGAGGAGGAGGAGGAGGAGGAGGAGGAGGAGGAGGAGGAGAGAGAGAGAGGAGAGAGGAGAGAGGAGAGAGGAGAGAGGAGAGAGGAAGAAACGAGGAGGAAACGAGGAGAGAGAGAAGGAGAGAGACAGGAGGAAGCGAGGGGGAGAGACGTGGGTAGGTGTGGAGAGAGGAGGTGACGAGAAGGGTGCGAGGAGGAGGAGGAGGAGAGAGGAGGAGGAGGAGAGAGCAGGAGCGAGGGGGGGGGAGAAGCGAGGAGGAAGCGAGGAGGAGGCGAGGAGGACGCGGGGAGGAAGCGGGGACGACGGACGGCGACGGCGGCGGCGGCGAGGAGCCCGCGCCGCCCTGGGCCCAGGCGCAGCGGCCCAGCGCGCTCGCCGCGGCGCTCTCGTGGGCCGCGCCCGCCGCGGGGGCCTCCTCGGGCCCGCGGCCGCCGGGCGGGGCCGCGGCGGGGCGCCCGGGCGCCCGCGCCGTGCTGTGCGTGGACGCGCCCTTCGCGGAGGCCGCCCGCGCGCGCCCTGCCCTCGGCAGGGCTCGCGTCGGCTCGTGGCGGACTCGACCCGAGGCGATGCCGATCCGGTTCGGCTTCGGGCTCGGGCTCCGGATCTCGGTCTCTCGGTGGGTCCTCGGGAGCGGAGGGAGGACGTGCACGTACGTATGCGCGGATCCGTGCTGGTTTCGAGAGCACGCGTTGCCCGGATGTTCGTGTCACGCGGCCAGCCTCGCGGGTCGAGGGGCCGCATTCATGCACATAGTTGGGCGCGTAGGTCTTTCGTGGGCTCCCTCTGGATGCCTTACTGCCCTGCCAGTGTCCGCCGACTCTCCGGCTCCCCTCTCTGGTGCCGATGTCCGCCGATCCGCTTCCCTTCGGTTGCCGATGCGATTTCTCGGTTCGATTCCGGGCCCTCCTGCCCGTGCGTCAGGGGAGGAGCGGCCAGCCCGGCTCTGAGCGTTCTGCTGAACTCTTGGCCTCCCAGGTGAGGTCCGAGCAGATGGGGTCGGGGGATCGCGCCGCATCGGCGATGCGGCTCGATGCGGAGCTCGATGTTCTCCACGCTGATGGCGCCGATGCGTCGCCGACGTCCCCGATGCATCGGCGATGCGGCGCGATCTCTCGACCTCCTAGGAGGCCTCTGAAACGCCACCCAGACCCCGAGAACTGGCGTTGGCGAACTGGCCCTGCAGATTTTGCTAGACAGCCCTATGCCCTGACTGATTCCTGTTTACCAGCTGGCCACTCTGCGGTTGATCGGCAGTTTCTGTATATAAAAGAAGGGGCGTGCGCCTGTGAGCGGGCGGCGGTGGTGCGGCTGGTGATGATCAGGAGGGTGAGGATCAGGAATGTGAGGCTCACGAGCTGGAGGTCCCTGGAGGTCATCCGTCCTCCTCCTCTTCCTCCTCCTCCTCCTGGTGCTAAGCTTGGTACTCGGCGTCATCATGTCGATGCAGCGGCAATGGAACGACTGAGTAGATCGCGCATTGTAGTAGAGCATATTGGCAAATACATCGGATGTGTCATGTCTCGTGTCTTATCGCGCCTCAATGAATTCCACGCCCTGCCTGGGTCGTCCTCCCTCCCTGTCTTAACCCCCCAGCGGTTGTTGTGATGCCGTCTACGCGAGTTCCACATGAGTTGGCATGGGACTCTTCTGTACAGCGCTTTAGGTGCATAGCCTGTTCGGCCTCCAGCCATTGCAAAGCCGAGCTGTATAGGGCAATAGTATAGGGCCCCTTATCCCGCCCCCATGGGTTCGGCCATGTAGTCATGTGTATTGGCATGTACGTATTATGTAAATTATGTGGTTCGTACTCGTTCGCGAATGTTGGACACATTCACAGACTGTGTAACAGGCGTGCAGGATCGACCACCGTCAAGTACAGACTTGGTAATTTGATGCAGGGACTGGACCCCAAGAACACTAGATTCTCCACAGGTCCTGTGTTGCCAGCCCTCACGCGGCTATATGACGAGCTGGGGGACCCCACTGTTGTGTCTCCTTATACTTGGGTCCCCCACCTTGTTCCCTAATCGCAATTCGGCGGGTGGCTCGACAGAATCATCTATCCCATTTGAGGGATACCAGCTTCTCTTAGCAGGATTGCTCTGCAGCCCTGTCTTGTTACTTTGTCGGGCAATTTCTTGCGCGCCGGTGGTGTTGTGCTTTCTGGGGTGAGCGACTCGCGCAGGTCGCGGTCGCCCCCTTATCTTTGCTCTGCCCTCTTTTGTTGGACTTGCCTCTTCGGAGGCAGGCCACCGTTCTAGTCCTCCTCCTCCTCCTCCTCCTCCTCCTCCTCCTCATCCTCCTCCTCCTCTTCCTCCACATTCTCGCTCTCTCCTCCTCCTCCTCCTCCTCCTCCTCCTCCTCCTCCTCCTCCTCCTCCTCCTCCTCCTCCTCCTCCTCCTCCTCCTCCTCCTCCTCCTCCTCCTCCTCCTCCTCCTCCTCCTCCTCCTCCTCCTCCTCCTCTCCTCCTCCTCCTCCTCCTCCTCCTCCTCCTCCTCCTCCTCCTCCTCCTCCTCCTCCTCCTCCTCCTCCTCCTCCTCCTCCTCCTCCTCCTCCTCCTCCTCCTCCTCTCCTCCTCCTCCTCCTCCTCCTCCTCCTCCTCCTCCTCCTCCTCCTCCTCCTCCTCCTCCTCCTCCTCCTCCTCCTCCTCCTCCTCCTCCTCCTCCTCCTCCTCCTCCTCCTCCTCCTCCTCCTCCTCCTCCTCCTCCTCCTCCTCCTCCTCCTCCTCCTCTCTCCTCCCGCCTCCCTCTTCCTCCTCCATCCTCCTGCGTCTTCCTTCCTGCTCTCCTCCTCCTCCTCCTCCTCCTCCTCCTCCTCCTCCTCCTCCTCCTCCTCCTCCTCCTCCTCCTCCTCCTCCCTCCTCCTCCCTCCTCCTCCTCTCCTCCCGCCTCCCTCCTTCCTCCTCCATCCTCCTGCGTCTTCCTCCCTTCTCATCATTCTCCTCCTCGTGCTCGCCCCGTGTTAGTCTCCGTTTTCGTCCTTGTCCTCGACAGATGCGTTTGGCGCGCCCGGCGCATAGCCGGAAATGTTCCTTGGGGGTGCGCTGGGGACCCCGTGGGGTGATTTTGCAAGGATGTCTTGAGCGAGGGCTCCGGATGGGGACACGCCCGGCGCGCCCGGCGCATCTCCACATCGCGCGGCGGGGGGCAGGATGACGTGAGTTCCACAGAGACTCTTTCAAACTAAACAGTTTCGCTTGTCGGGGTACTTGTGATGAGGGTGGATATTCTGCTCCCTAGCGCGAAGGGGAGGAGGGAGGAGCACGTCGTACAGAACAAAAGGCGGAGAGAGAGAGAGATAGAGAGAGAGGGAAGTTGAAGATAGAGAGGGAAGGAGAGTGAGAGAGAGAGAGACAGAAGGACGCCAATGCCGCGATCCCGTATGCCCGCTAACACCGCAGGGGGGCGAGCACCTCCTGGCCCCATCGCCCCCGCCCCAGGGTCGGGGGGAGGGAGGCACCCCAAGCGATGGAGTGGGGTCGGGGCTGGGCCCTTCCGAACCCGCGGGGAGGATCCTTGAGGCTGGCTGCAGCCCTTGCCGTCGCGTTGCAGGAGGAGAAGGAGGAGGAGGAAGAGGAGGAGGAGGAGGAGGAGGAGGAGGGCAGAGGGAGGAGGGCGGAGGGCGGAGGAGAAGGAAGAGAGGAAGAGGAGGAGGAGGAGGAGGAGGAGGAGGGCAAGAGGGGCAAGAGGGAGGGTGGCGCTTTTGCGAGGGTTGTGCACATGGGGGCAGGCAGGGAGGTGGTGGGGGAGAGAGTGGGCCGCGCTGAGGCGCTATATATACATGCATACCTACATACATACATACATACATACATACATACATACATACATACATACATACATACATACATATGTGCATGCATGCATGCATGCATGCATGCATGCATGCATGCATGCATACATGCATACATGCATACATGCATACATGCATACATGCATACATGCATACACACATACACACATACACACATATACACATACACACATACACACATACACACACATACACACATACACACATACACACATACACACATACATACATACATACATCCATACATGCATGCATGCATGCATGCATGCATGCATACATGCATACATACATACATGCATACATACATACATACATACATACATACATATATGTATGTATACACATATCCTGGACCCGCGGCCATGGGCTGGCCCCTCCTTTGTACTTCGGTGCCCCTTCTCCCCGGAGACCTCCCCAGGCGACCGCCAGAGGTCCCAGAAAGCCCGAACATCTTCCAAGACCACCTAAGATAGCCTGCGACTGGCCCTCAATGGTCCCAGAAGCGCCCCACGAGAGCTCTAAGACGGCCCCAGATGACACCACGACAGCCCCAAGGCGCCCCAAGACGTCCCAAGAAGCAACGACCCTTAGGAAAAGGTAGGTTCTTAGCATGTTCGCCTCGTGTCACAGCGTCCACGACGGCCCGAGAGGCTTCGAAGACGGCCCAGGAGGTCCCCAACAGAGCTCCAGGACGGCCAAAGAAGAGCCCAATACGGCCCAGGAGACCCCCACGTTGGCCCAAGAGAGCCCCAGGATCCCAGAGGGGTAAACCAAGTTCAAAGTTCGAGCCTTGGCCCCAGCGACCCCCAGGAGGTCCCAAGAGGCTCCCACGATGCCCCAAGAGGCCCCAAAAGGTTTTCAAAAGCCACCCGAGAGGCCCCTGGGAAGCCCCCAGGAAGCCCAAACATTGCCTTCAATATGCCCCCGAGAGGCCTCCAAGATACGTCCAAAACGCCCCCGAAGAGGCCCCAACAACTGCCTCCAAGATATTCCCAACACGCTTACGTTTAAGCACAAGTTTTGCAAAGGGCTGTGTTCCTGCAATGCTTTCACTGTCCTGGGGAAGATCTCCGAAGGTTCGAGCAGGGCTCCATCGAGCTGCCCCCCTTGTACGTGTCCGGGTTCCCCGCCTTGGGAGCCTCCGAGAGCGCCAAGAGAGGATCTCAAGACGGACACGAGAGGCCCAAGAGGCCCTCAAGACGACGAACCAAGAGGGCCCCGAGGCGGTATAAAAACGCTCGAAGAAGCCCAAGATAGTTTCAAGTAGGCCTTAGAGGGCCCCTAAACAGTTTCGTTTCAAAGAGCAACAAGGGGACCCCTGAGAGGGCCCCAGGATGCCCACATCATATATGTTCGATGTGTTTATTTTTTTAAGTGTTAGCGTTATCGCTTCCTCGTTCTAATGCACCAAGACAGCCCAAGAGGCCCCCGTGACGGCCCGACTACGACCCCAGAGAGCGCCAAGACGGCCCAAGAGGCCGCCAAGTCGGCCCGAGAGGCCTTCAAGACGGCCCAGAACATGGGCAAGAGCGGGGATCCAAACGGACATGTCGAACCCAGAGGCCAAGGGCCCGTGGAGGCCCCCGAGACGCCTCCAAGAAGCCTCTAGAGGCCAGCATGAGACCCGAAAGAAGCCCCAAGAGGCCCCCCCCCCCCAAGGAAAAACCCAAGAACCCTCCAAGAGAGTCTCCCCAAAGGCATCCCAAGAGACTCCCAGCATAGTTTTGCCAGGCTCCTAGGGGCTTTCGGGCATTCCCTGCCTTAGGCTGCCTCGTGGTTGCCTTGCGCGCCTTCCTGAAGCCTGCCTGTGGGTTTGCGAAAAAAACAGCTGGGGGATTTGCCCTGTACGCGTACCTATGTCGCAAAGTCGTGCTAGACGTCGCCTCCATGAGAACAGTGAGCCGCGTCGTCTGCCTTGTACCGTATGCCGCGAAACATCTTCACGCTTACCAGCAATTCACAATACGGCCTAAGGGGTCCTCATGGCCGCGCCCAAGACGGCTTCCACTGACCCTGGCAGCCCTTCGATGAGTTGAATTCACCCATATCATTGACCCCCGGGGTTACCGAGGGACCTCCGAAAGTACCTCCGAGATAGTTCGAGGGGCTCTCGATACGAGTATGAGATCTTCAATATCGCTGAAGACGGTCCACAGGCCATGGGTCCCCCGAAGCTTCCCCGAAAGTGACCCTCGAGCAGCTGCCTGGTGTAGCAGGGTCTCCTTTGGGCTCTGCTTATTCAGAAACTCCTGAAGCGTCCATCAGGAAGCATGCTTGTCGTCTTTGTCTTGTCGTCTTGTCTCGTGCTTCCATACGATGATCCTTGCAGGATGACATCCATCCTCATCCAATCATGTGACGTTGGCTCGGGCTGCGCTAGACCCTGAGCGCGCGCGAAGCGCGCGTTATTTCTGGTGTGCGCCGAAGGTGCCATGTGAACGGCCTCCGGAGGCTTGCAGGCTGCGCCAGGACAGCCCCAGGCAGGTTTCAGTGGGAGCCCGAGGCCCCAGACGAGTGCCCCGGGAGGCAATAATAAATTATTTTCCATCGGTTTTTCAGTTTTCGGGGCCCCGCACTTTTCGATCTCCATCCAGACAATCGCAGACGGCCCATGCGGCCCACAAGATCGCCCCAAGACGGGCCAAGAGGCCTGAGGAGGGCCCCAGGAAGGCCTCACAGGGCTCCGTGACGGCCCCAGGGGCGCGCAAGACGGCCCAAAAGGACCGAAAGGCGGCCCCAAGAGGGGCTCAACAGAGGGAACATGAATCGAAACTAGTCCTTCGCTCCAAGAGGCTCCCAGGAGGCCCCAAGAAGGCGCCAGGACAGCCTCGGGCAGGCTTCAGTGGGCGCCCCGGGCCCCAGACGAGTGCCCCGAAAAGCCACAATCTTGGATTTTCCGTGAATTTCTTAATGTTTTTGGGAGTCCGCTTTTTTCCAGTTTCCGAATTTCCAAGACGGTCCAAGAGGCCTCCAACACCGCCTCAGGACGGACCCAGAGGCCCCCAGGAGGGCCTCAGGACGGCCTAACAGGGTTCCATGACGGCCCCTACCCAAGACGGCCCCAGAAGCTTTGAAGACAGCCCCAAGACGGGCTCAAGAGGGGGAGCATAATCCGAAATGTCGAGTTTTTTGCCCCAAGAGGCTCCCAGGAGACCCCAAGAAAGCCCCCAGAGGCCGCCACGAGGCACCAATAGAACCCCAGGAGGCCCCCACAACGCCCCAGAAGGCCCCCAAACGGCCCCCAAGAGGCCAAACAACGGCCCCCAAGCTTGGCATCGCTCAGACGTGTGCATGTTTCCTTCGGCGAGGACCATCGAGGAGCATCCTTCATCATTTGGCGAAAAAGCCACGCACAAAACCGAAAAAACACAGGGAATGGACGTCCGAGCGATGGGCAGCAAGAGACCCCCGCGGCGAGGCCTCGTTCGACATCCCTCCTAACACTCTCATGGCTTCAGACCCACTGCCAGGCACGGTGGCGAGATGGGTCGAAGGCCAGTCCAGTCTTTTTCGCACACCTTCTACGCTCCTTCTCACATTCCTTACCGTGGCCTTCCCAGTTCCTACAATGTGTTCTTCCCCCACTAGGCTTGCCTAAGGGGCTCTTACTTGGTCAAAGGTTGGTGCCTCATATTCTTAGTTACTTTGCCCGGGAGGTGCCTGGGGGTCCCCGCCCCTGGTGCATCCTGTTGTTACGTTGCCCGTTTCGTGGAGGTTCCTCGGGTTCCCCGGGTTCCTCGGGTTCCCCGCCCCCGGTGCCTCCTATTGTTACGTTGCCCTTTCCTCTGAGGTTCCTCGGGTTCCCCCGGTTTCTCGGGTTCCCCGCCCTGGGTGCCTCCGAGCGTTACGTTGCCCATTCTTCGGAGGTTCCTCGGATTCCTCGGGTCCTCCGCCCCGTTGCCCGTTCCTCGGAAGTTCTTCGGGTTCCTCGGGTTCCCGGGTTCCTCGGATTCACCGCCCCCGGTTGCCCCAAGTAACGCCAAGCAATGCCAACCCACGCCGAGCAACGCCAAGCAATGCCAAGCAATGCCAACCCATGCTAAGCAATGCCAAGCAATGCCAAGCACCGCCAACCCACGCCAAGCGATGCCAAACGATGCCAAGCGATGCGTCCAGCGATGCGCCCAGCGGTGCGCCCATGCAATAGGCTTCCCCTAATTGGGGTCGCGCCGGGTTCATTTTGCTACCTTACACCTCCACCTTCACTTCCGAGCTTCATCACCATGTCAAGATGTTCGAATGATTTCATCTGGCTGTCATCTGGGCTGTGCAGCCTCATGTGGGGTTCCCTGGAAACCTCCACGAGGACTCCAACACGGCCCACACCATCATGTTCCCAGAGAGCCTTCTGGAAACACGATTGTCGCCGCCAGTCCGACGAGGAGACCGAAGAGGAGGGCCCGCGCCCTCCAAGCGGAGACTTCAAGTCAGCATAGAGTTGCATGGGAACGTGTTCACAGCAGAACTCTGCGAGGCCCCCAAGAGGCCCCTGGAGGTCCCCACACGCCAGTTGTAGAAGGAAGGGAGGTCTGGTATGGGGTTGGGTGGACAAGAGTCCGCCTGCCGTCACCGCGGCTGGAACGGGGCTTAGCCCGCCTGCACTCCTGCGCCCACTCCACCGCAGAATCGGGCGAGGCAAACCCACGCAGGCGAGAAACTCGGCCCAGGTCCAGCACGGGACGGGGACCGAAACCCCGTACTGGTGGAAGCTGGCGGGGGCCTGAAAACGGTCGGCCACGGGGCCCGCAGGGGGCCCGCCAACGGGCCCCAGCGAAGGCCCAACCTCCACCGAGGACCCAACACCCCCAGCAGGCCCCCCCAGCTTCCCCTGGAGCCATTCGATATCCTCTTCCTCGGGGCCTCTAAAAGCACAAAGCCGCGGAGGAGGATGGAGGGCCGAGGGGTGGAGGAACCGACGGAGACGGGACCTCCTGGGTCCGTAGCCCAGGGTGCCTAGGGCCCATGCAGGCCCTCGCAATTTTCATACCAGGCACCACTCGCTGGGCCAATGAGGCCACGCAGGAATTGCAAAAAAACAAGCACGGGTGGTCGGGACCCTCCACGTCGCATTTCACCACCGAGTGCCCTTGAAACAGCCACGGCCTCCCAGACATCACCCCCACATCAACGCTAGAAGGAAGGGAGGAGGAGGAGAAGGAGGAGGAGGAGGAGGAGGAGGGACAAGGGCGAAAACGCGGAGGAGGAGGAGGACCAAAACAGGGCCCGGACACCCTTCCAGATTTCCCCTCCTTTAGGTCCACGACAATTCGGACCCCTTCCAGAGCCCCACCGGCTCTCCCCCCGCCGCTCAAAGAGCTCTGGAGGGTGCCAGAAAACAACCAGAGTGGCCTGACAGGGCCGAAGACGCCCGGATCCGACGGTTCAAGAGGCCCCGAGGACGTCCTAAGAAGGTTCCAGGATGTGCCCCGAAAAGGCCCCAGGAGGCCAAAATTGATTGTGTAGCGGAGGCCGCGGGCCTCTCTTCATACATTGCGCGCTGAAGGGGCATGGTTGTTGCGGGGCACGTGTGCACGGGTGCGTCGAACTCCTTGTGTGGCACGATCCACGTGAAGTGTGTGCCGAAAAATTCTGATGCCCCCGCGCGAACACGCCCACTGAGGCCGCAGGTGGGCCTCCTCTGAGCACGACCCGTGCGAGGTATGTTCCGAAACGGGCAGGGGGACGCCATGCGAAGCTGCCAAGTGGTGCCAGAGGTGGAGCTACTTCTGGGGAGTGATTCGCGTGATGGGTGTGCCGAGATGGGCGGGGGGGCGGCGTACGAATCCTGTCTTTGGGCCTTTAGGCGGTGTTCCTTGTGGTCACGATCCGCGCGAAGTGGTGTGCCGCAATGCCAGGGGGGGGGGGGCGCAAAGCGAACCATGCCTCTGCGGCCGTAGGTGGAGCTCCCTGTGTGCCGCGATCCGTGTGAGAGGTGTGCCGAAGTAGGCGTGGGGGCGGGATGCGAACCTTGTCTTTGGGACCGTCCATGGTATTTGTTGCGGGCCACGGTGCGTGTGAGAGGTGTGCCGAAATGAGCTAAGTAACGCTGTGGAGCGTCCCTTGAATGCCACAAATGCAGCCACCTGCGGGTCACGATCCGCCTGAGGGGCGCACCATTCTGCGAACCTTGCCTTGGGGGACGGGGGTGGAGCTTCCTGTGGGGCGCGGAGCCGACATGGACGGGGGACGCTAAATCAAGTTTGTTTCTTGGGCCGCAGGCGAAGCTCCTTGAGGGGCACTACCCGTGTGACTATGTAGTGATGTTCCCCAATGCCGAACACCTTACACGACAACTAGAACATGCTAGAAGTTAAGCGCGCGCGCTTAGCGCGCGCGTGGCCCTCTGTTCGATTGTATCCTATATATCTATATATATATACACATACATACATACATACATACATACATACATACATACATACATACATACATGCATACATACATACATACATACGTGCATGCATGCATGCATGCATGCATGCATGCATGCATGCATACATATATATATATATACATACATACATACATACATACATACGTACGTACGTACATACATACATACAACCATACATACATACATACATACATACATACATACATACATACATACATACATACATACATACATACATACATACATACATACATACATACATACATACATACATACACATGTGTGTATGCGTATATGGATATATTGGAGAGGCCTGACGGCCAGTGCCGCCGACCCTGATCGAAACGGCTAGGAGTGGGGGGAGGAAGCGGAGGATGAGGAGGAGGAGGAGGAGAAGGAGGAGGAGCAGGAGGAGGAGGAGGAGGAGGAGGAGGAAGTGCATCCTTTGTGTGCCCGCTCGAAGAAAGTGCGCCCCGGGAGTGTGATATTCTGACTTGGGACGTGCTCCCGGAAGAGGAAGAAGTGCATCTCGGGCGTGCCCGCTCGAGGAAAATGCGCCCTAGGGGGGTGGTATTTTGACTCGGGGCCCGCTCCCGGGACGCCTCTGCGAGGAGGAGGAGGAGGAGGAGGAGGAGGAGGAGGAGGAGGAGGAGAAGGAGGAGAGGAGCAGGAGGAGGAGGAGGAGGAGGAGGAGGAAAGGAGGAGGAGGAGGAGGACCAGGAGGAGGAGGAAGTGCATCCCGTGCGTGCCCGCTCGAGGAAAGTGCGCCCCGGCGGGCGTCGTATCTGCCCCGCCCCCCCCCCCTCCGCCCCCCACCCCACCCCTGCGGGGAAGGGATCAAAAGGAAGGGGCTTCCCTTCGACTCCACTACGACGTCGTTTAATTTCGCTTTGGATAGCGCGCTTGAGGAGTAGAACCTTGGGAGGGGGAGAACGGAGACGACGCAGACGACGAGTCGAACGGAGAAGCCCCTCACACACGCCGACAGGGTCGGCGGATTTGTGTTTCTCTCTCTCTCTCTCTGTATATATATATATATATATATATATGTCTTTCTCGCCCCCTCTCAGACATAAGTATAACATTCGCATACATTATGCATACATACGTACACACATACATACGGACCAACAGACATACAGACACACATACATACAGACATACCGACGTACTGACATACAGGCATGCATGCATGCATACATACATACACCCATACACATATATGTATACATATATGTTATGCAAATATACATGTGTGTATGTTTGAAAGTGTGTGTGCGGGTAACTGTACAGCTATGTGTGTGTGTATATATATGTGTGTGTGTACATTCACACGTACACACACATTATGCATGGACCGGCCCGCGGATGGCCTCTTTTGGACGGTAATTTCCACGCCCGGGACACTTGTCCGAAGAGCTCCCGGACAGCCGAAAACGCACCCAACACCGGCCCAATACGCCCCAAGCTGGTCCAAGAGGCCCCCAGGGCGCCCTAAGATACATCACAAATGGCCCAACAGCGCTCCAAGAGGGCCCAAGACGGCTTCTAGACGGCCATAGGGGCCAGCAAGACGGCCTAAGAGGCCCCCCAGAGGGTCCGCATGAGGCACAAATCGTTGCATTCCTTTGGGGCAACGTAAGCAAATTCGCTTCTTCGAGACGACCCAAAATGCTCCAGAGGCGGCCCAAGAGGACTCCAAGACGGCCCAAGAGAGCCCCAAGACGGCCCAAGAAAGGCCCCAGAGGGTCCCAACAGGATCCCAAGGATAGGAGGCTCCGTAGACGGACCAAGAAAGCCCCAAGAGGGCCCAAAGACAACCCAAGCCCCCCAAGACGGCCCAAGAGGGCCCCAGGATGGCCCAAAAGGGCCCGCAGGTGGCCAAAAAGAACCCCAAAAGGACCCCAAAGAAGGCCCAAGAGGCCCCCAGAGACTCCCAAAAGCTCCCGGAAAGCTTCCCAATTGACCCCCAGAAGCGTTTTGGAGGTCTCGCGCCTACGCCTTGCACGGCGCTCTCAGAAAGGCTTCCCCGATTCCCGAGCCATGCACGGCTTCCAGTTGCCCCACCGAAACACGCCGCGAGGCCCCGACGGGCACCGAAGACGCCCCGAACTCGCGATCCAGGCAAGGGGTGTGCCGCCATGGCGGCACGACGGCCCCGGCGGCATGACCACAGCCCCCCTCGCGGTCATGTCCGTTCCCCCGCTTCATTTGGCGGCCGCCGCTTTGTCTGCCGAGACAGCTCATTCCTACTCGGCTCGGCCAGCTGTTGGCCAGTCGGCGCCGTGAACGCCGAGGCCCCCTAAAGCCCCCTCAAGTTTGAGACCCTCCCTAAAGGCGCCCAAACAGCACCCAGGCCACCTTCAGTCGGCTGATGCTCGTCCTCCCCATTCGCTTCCTGCTCTGCATCTTCTGCTCCGCCTCCTACTTCGTCATCGTCTCCCATGTTCGCCCCATCGTCATCAGCCAACTGCAAGCCAGTCGGAAGCCTGAGACCCGCCCTAAAGGCGCCCAAAGAGAACCCAGACCACACCCAGACCACCTCCAAAGCGAGCGGACATTAGCCATCGTCATCGTCTTCCGCCGTCCTCAAAACGACCAAGAGGGGCGTGAGATGTACAAATCAGCGATTTGTCCAAACTTGTTCACGCATCCAGATTTGATGCACGCGGCCACCAAAACGCCCCAGAGGTTTCCAAGAGGCCTGTAGACGACGCAGAGGCTCCAAAGGCACGAAGCTTGGAAGCGTTGACCTCGACAAAAAACTTGTCATTGCGTTCACTTCTTCTCACGGTGAGGTTTGCCACCCTCTCTCCGAGCGATGACCTTCACCGCCCTCGCGGTTATTAGCGTTGCCCCTTTGTCGCACCGACCTTGCCCCCATTCCGACGACCCTCACATCCACCCCGCTCCCAATGCCCGCGGTCCCCTTTTGCACCCACGCACACAGTGTGTTGACATCGCGACCTTCACCCACCTCGCTGCCATCACAGCAGCTCTCTCGCTGCCAGAAGCGCATTCCGCCATGACGTTTCCCGCTTCTGGCGACCGCGGGACCGTCCGTCGCGCCCGTCTTTCTCGTCGTTTTCGTCCTCCTCCTCCTCTTCGCGCCCCAGCTGCGGATCACTCGTTCCTGTTTTTACTCCGTTGCCGCTCATGGCGTTGCTCCTTGAACGTCAGGGTCGCAACCCCCCTCGCGGTCACCACTCCCCCCACCTCGCATTCGTGACTTCGGCCCCGTCTCCGAGAGAGCCCAAGACGGCTGCTTCACGACCAGAGAGGCTAGAAAACGGCCCAAGAGGCCCCCTAGAGGGCCCCAAAGAGGCAACAATCATCAAATGCTTTGCGGGAGACGTGCATTTTAACCATATTCGCTTCTCCAGCCCTGACAGCGTCCAAGATGGCCCAAGAGGCCTCCGATATCGCCCCAAGACGGCCCAAGAGGCCACCAAGAGAACCTCAAGACGGCCCAAGAGGGCTCCGAGACGGCCTAAGAGAGCCCCAAGACGGCCAAGAGGGTCCCCAGAGGGTCCCACAGGGGCCCCAAGGGAGCTCCAAGAGGGCCATGCGAGGCCTCCTGGACGGCCGAAGAGGGCTCCCAGAGGGACGGCCCAAGAGGGTCCCAGGACAGCCCAAGAGGGCCCACAGCCGGCCCAAACGAGCTCCAAAAAGACCCCGAAGAAAGCCGAAGAGGTCCCCAGAGTTTCCAGAATGCTCCCAAAAGACTCCCAGGAAGCTTCCCAAAGAGGCCCCCGATTCACGATTCACCTCAGGGCTTCAAGACGCCCCACAGGCAAACGCCGCCAGGCCCCGAGAGGCACCGCAAACGCCCCAGACTCACGATCCAGGTCAGGGGTGTGCCGACATGGGCGAGACGGCGGGATGCGAACCTTGCTCTGGGACAAACACGCGGATGCCTCCGATCAGTTCGAGCAACGGATCTAGTATTGTTCTACTTTACAAGGGTGTCCCATCCACTTCACTACCGCATCACTGACGGCACCTGTTTTCGACCCCTGTTGATTCATCCAGGGCTCCTTCGTTGACGCTTCCAGGCGAGGCGCGGGGAAAGCAACTCAAGACGGAGAGGTCGGACTTGGGTTCCTTTTTTCATCCGTTTGATCCAAGTACCTAACCAAGTGCGGCACTAATATGAGGCAGTCGTGCGCGGGGTTCAGTCGGCTACGCCGGGACAAC
The DNA here is from genome assembly GCA_963575745.1 of Prorocentrum cordatum. Lineage (NCBI taxonomy): Eukaryota > Dinophyceae > Prorocentrales > Prorocentraceae > Prorocentrum > Prorocentrum cordatum. The sequence goes on from CAUYUJ010001803.1 coordinate 535,171, forward strand.
ATTTCTCCTCATCCTCCTCCTCATCCTCCTCCCCAACGTCAGCATCATCACCATCAGCATCATCATCATCATAATCCTCAGCATCATCAGCATCATCAGCATCATCCTCATCATCATCATCAGCATCAGAATCATCATCAGCATCATCATCATCATCAGAATCATAATCATCATCAGCATCATCATCATCATCATCCTCATCATCATCATCAGAATCAGAATCATCGTCATCATCGGTGCTGCTCTTCCTCCTGCTCCTCCTACCTCTTCCTTCTTCTCGTCTGCCTCATACGCCTATCCCCCCACCCTCCCTAACATTCCCATCTCTCCTTGCTGTGAGGCTTACGGTCAGAGTGGCACAGATCTGGTTCCTGCGCCCGCCGAGGGACTGGTCGCGATCGCTTCGCAGAGGTCTCTCCGCTGTCATGGCCAGACATGCATGGCAGGCCTATCTTGCACGCGCCCCTCGCATCTTCACCTTCAGTGGTTGTCCGCTGGAGGCAGGGTGGGGATGAATCAGAAGACACCTTGCCAGCCCAGCCGTGATCGCAGCGGGGACGCCCTGCAATCCGCCCTCACTTCTGCTCTCTGTCCAGTCTTCCTTCAAGGTCAACACGCCGATGGGCGCTGGTGCGCGTCCGCTCCCAGGTCCAAATCCAAATGCGTCGTGTTATTCATTATAGTTGTTGGGGCTCGGCATTGCCTTGCTCGGTTGTTTACCCAAACTTCCCAGTCTAACTCAGATGGTGACCCGATCGCGTCGGCGTTCATGTGAATAGCACCATGACATCCTTCGCCGAAGCTGCCATGCGGACAGAGCGACAGCAGTGGCTTAGTAAGCGCGTAGCCCATAGACGCTGGCAAGCGACGGGTTCAGCCTGCGACCCGCGCTTCGCGAGGTGGCCGACGACACCCTGAGCTTTACTACCTGTTTCGTGCGTGCGGCAGCGCTCGCGGGCGGCGTGGACCCAAGCAGGATCCGCGTGCATTCAGTGCGGCCCGGCCGAAAACATGCACTTGACGCTGCAGAGAACTAGAGTGAAAGAGAGAGAGAGAGATAAACAACAAAAAAAAATCCTGGCGAATGACCCAGCCATGTGCAGTTGTGAATATCGCATTGCGGGTGCCGCTTTCGGTGGAGCTCCCTGTGGGGCCACGAAACGTTGTGCTGGGTGGGGGTGACGCATGCGGGCGGCACCACTGGGGCCTTCGGTGGAGCTCCCTGTGGGGCCACGACACGCTGTACTGGGCGGGGGTGGCGCATGCGGGCGGCACCACTGGGGCCGTCGGTGGAGCTCCCTGTGGGGCAACGAAACGCTGTGCTGGGTGGGGGTGGCGCATGCGGGCGGCACCACTGGGGCCTTAGGTGGAGCTCCCTGTGGGGCCACGAAATGCTGTGCTGGGGTGGGGGTGACGCATGCGGGCGGCACCACTGGAGCCTTAGGTGGAGGTCCCTGTGGGGCCACGAAACGCTGTGTTTGGTGGAGGTGCCGAAAATGGGTGTGCGGGACGCATGCGAGCGGTGGCATTGGGGCCTTAGGTGGAGCTCCCTATGGGGCCACGAAACGTGTGAGGGGTGTGCCGAATTGGGTGTGGCTGACGCATGCGGGCTGGGGCCACGAAACGTGTGAGGGGTGTGCCGAATTGGATATGGCTGACGCATGCGGGCGGCGGCACTGCGGCCTTCGGTGGAGCTCCCTATGGGGCCACGAAAGCGTGTGAGGGGTGTGCCGAATTGGGTGTGGCTGACGCATGCGGGCGGCAGCACTGGGGCCTTCGGTGGAGCTCCCTATGGGGCCACGAAACGTGTGAGGGGTGTGCCGAATTGTGTGGCTGACGCATGCGGGCGGCGGCACTGGGGCCTTCGGTGGAGCTCCCTATGGGGCCACGAAACGTGTGAGGGGTGTGCCGAATTGGGTGTGGCTGACGCATGCGGGCGGCGGCACTGGGGCCTTCGGTGGAGCTCCCTATGGGGCCACGAAACGTGTGAGGGGTGTGCCGAATTGGGTGTGGCTGACGCATGCGGGCGGCGGCACTGGGGCCTTCGGTGGAGCTCCCTATGGGGCCACGAAACGTGTGAGGGGTGTGCCGAATTGGGTGTGGCTGACGCATGCGGGCGGCGGCACTGGGGCCTTCGGTGGAGCTCCCTATGGGGCCACGAAACGTGTGAGGGGTGTGCCGAATTGGGTGTGGCTGACGCATGCGGGCGGCAGCACTGGGGCCTTCGGTGGAGCTCCCTATGGGGCCACGAAACGTGTGAGGGGTGTGCCGAATTGGGTGTGGCTGACGCATGCGGGCGGCAGCACTGGGGCCTTCGGTGGAGCTCCCTATGGGGCCACGAAACGTGTGAGGGGTGTGCCGAATTGGGTGTGGCTGACGCATGCGGGCGGCGGCACTGGGCCTTCGATGGAGCTCCCTATGGGGCCACGAAACGTGTGAGGGGTGTGTCGAATTGGGTGTGGCTGACGCATGCGGGCGGCAGCACTGGGGCCCCTGGATGGGGCCACGAAACGTGTGAGGGGTGTGCCGAACTGGGTGTGGCTGACGCATGCGGGCGGCAGCACTGGGGCCTTTGGTGGGGCTCCCTATGGGGCCGCGAAAGCGTGTGAGGGGTGTGCCGAATTGGGTGTGGGCTGACGCATGCGGGCGGCGGCACTGGGGCCTTCGGTGGAGCTCCCTATGGGGCCACGAAACGTGTGAGGGGTGTGCCGAATTGGGTGTGGCTGACGCATGCGGGCGGCAGCACTGGGGCCTTCGGTGGAGCTCCCTATGGGGCCACGAAACGTGTGAGAGGTGTGACGATGATGGTGATGATGACGATGATGGTGGGTGATGACGATGATGATGATGATGATGATGATGATGATGATGATGATGATGATGATGATGATGATGATGATGATGATGATGATGATGACGATGACGATGACGATGACGATGACGATGACGATGACGATGATGATGATGATGCTGATGCTGATGCTGATGGGAGGAGGGAGGAGGGGGAAGAGGAGGAGAAGAGGAGGAGCGCGGGGACCGTCTCTTCAAAACGAGGACCCAACACCACAGGATGGTTGGGAAAAAGAGAGAGAAAGAGAGCGAAAGAGAGAGAGAGAGAGAGAGAAAAGCCGTGCACATCAGATGATCAGTGACCGTCTGTGGCACACTGCGCCTGAGAGCCAAGAGAAGACCGGTGAGAGTCCACGAGCAGTGAAGGTCAGAGGAGTGGCCCGGAGACGCATGCTGTCACGAAGCCATCGGGCTTCGAGAAGGCGGGGGCATGATCTTCTCACAAGAGACTGTCGGACTCCCTGGATTCACCACCCACCAAACCACCCCAACCCAACCCGAAGGCTCAGATTTGCCCTCGATTTCTAGTGGGGGGGGTTCGGGAAACATCGAAAAAACACATATGAAGCCCATACCCCCCCCAACCCGAAATTCGGGTCTTCGGGTTGGGTTGGGGTGGTCTGGTAGGTAGTCAGAGACTGTCGGACTCCCTGGATAGGAGCAGGTGCGCGGAGGGCGGCAGCGCATCGGTGCACCAAGGGGGGCGGAGCAAGGGTCGGAAGATCGTTGGGAGCGCCAGTCAATGTTGGACCCGCAAAAGTTATACCTAAGGTCGTCGGGTTGGGCGCGTGCAGGGAGGGATCGGGTAGGAAAAAGTTCGATGGTCATCATAACCGAAAGATATGTTGTCGCCGATCGGAGAGTGGAAGAGGCAAGTATGATATTCGAGCTTCCTGGCGCCATTGTGTAGGGCTCAACTTCTTCCACCATCTATCCACATGCTTGACAACATCCCGACAGCGGAGCAAGAGAATCCAAAACCGTTGTTGTCCGCGTCCCGGTGATTTCCGGGTCGATTGCACCCCGCACCGGAAAGAGAAGCATGGCGACGTGAATTCATGTGTTCTAATGGGTTCATGTTGATAGGCCACCCAAACCGCAGATACCAGACACCAAAATCATATGTTTTGCGTAGTGGAGACCGTGCGCCAGAGAGAAAGGTTGTTGGAACAGGGACAGAATGGGGCGAAAGCGGGAACCAGTGAGACGGGAAGTCGAGAGGGACTAGGACAGGAAAGAGTTGTACAGAGACGGTGCATCAGCAGAAGTCACAGCACATGGAGTTTTTCAAAATAGTTGCAAGTGTCGTTTCCCATTTAGCGGCAGATTCATCAAGCAAGCAGTTGCAGTTGTTCTGAGCTAACTCTCGCGACGCTCGAAAGCGAACCGTGGCGAATCCAGAATTCCGTTCCCAGAGCTGCAAGCCCTCCCCAAAAGATAGCCAGCCATCCAACAAGCTAACCTGCCAACCAACCAACCAGTCACGGGAAATATTGGGGCCACCTTGCATATTCAGAATTGCATGCACAACCAATTTCGCACGACCAGTCGGCACAACCGCACGAAGATCCCTTGGAATCCCATTCGTAAACCATCCAGCTATCCCCTCTAGTGGTGGCGGCGGAGGTCCAGAGTCGGAGCCTGTCCTGCTTTGATTGGAGTTGTTGGGCTGACCGTAGGTAGTGCTGCAAGCAACATATCTGGACGCACCAGTATGGAAACCGGAGTTGTACCGAGAAACGTTGCCAAAAATCATTGTGTAAGAAACGGTCACAAATCCGGATGGGGTCTGCAAGGGTCAGTCCGAATAGTCGGGGAGAGATGGTCGATGCAGCCCGGAGCCGGAGTCGGAAAATGAAACAAGATAAAGAATCGGGCCAGAATCGGAATGTTGAGGATAAGATCGGGGTCTGCATGAATATGTCTTAGTAGGGAGCCAGAGTCAGGGAGAAATATTCGATGCAGCCCGTAGCCGGCGTCGGGACAGGGCATGAAACCCGAGTCAGCGTAAAATCGGAGGTCGGAATCGATGGATGGGTTTGGAGTAGTGACGGTTTCCATATTTAGTACCGGCCTCTTGAAAAAGCAGACAGCACACCGGTATACGTCGACAAGCGCATGGAGGAGATATGAAATGGAATCGCTACGCACATGTACTTGCACACGATCTTCCGGAAATGGGCAATCGTCAACATTGGTTTTTGGTGGGTTGGCGCATGCGTCAGTAAGCGAAGCCGAACGTTGGGTCATTTCATTGTTAACGGAGGTTCAATGCGATTTGTTGCTGAAGAGTTACAAGAAAGGCCCACCTTAAGAAGATTTAAAAGGCATGATGTTCACAGAGCTTGTCTCCGATAGTATATATCTTTATACATATATATATATATATGTGTGCGCGTGTGTGTGCAAGAGCTTCTACCCATTCTTCAAAATACGTGCAGCCAACAGAGTCCGAAAGACGGGGCCCGCCGAGTGTGGCGCAATGCTCCGCAATTCGAGGGGCGGAAACGTGGACAGCGAAGAAAAAAACAGAGACCATGACATAAATTTGGGAAACAAATCAATGGCGAGTGCGCCCAAGATGATTGTGGATACGTGCTCCCTTCGGACCCCCCCTGCACATCCCAGATGATGACTTTACCAGCAGGTTGGAATCGTAATCTCCAGCAGCAACCGTTTCAGTAACAAGCAAGCGTTTCAGTAACCGAAGAAGCGTTTCGCAGGCCCAATCGTTTCAGTAATTCAGGAAACCGCTTCAATAACAAACCCCTCTCGTTGCAATAGCAAGGCAAAGTGTTTTAGCAACAAGCCGCACCCGTTTCAACTGCAAGAGCAAGCGTTTCAGTAACGATCCGCACCCGTTTCAGCAATAAGAGAAAGCGTTTCAGTAATGGGTCGCAGCCGTTTTTGTAGCAAGAACGGTCGATTCAGCAACGATTGTTCAGCACGGGGTGATTAGGCGGGCGGGAGCGGATTGAACATTTGAGGCGCACAGTTTGGTCTGACGAGGCGGACGAAAGAACGCACAGAAAGGCAGTTGAAAGGAATGCGGGGAAGAGAGGCAATGGGGCCATGCCAAGAAATGCGTCGCGGCGGAGCTGCGTGAGATACAGGGCGAGAACGATGAGTAGACAGCGACGAGTTAGAGAGACGAGGTACAGAGCGAACGAGAATAACCAGGAGAGATGAGAGTGAGCGGGACGAGGATTGAGAAGAAAGAAGAGGAGGAGAAACGAGGAGGAGGAGGAGGAGGAGGAGACGGAGTGAAGAAGAATACGGATTTCGAAAAGAAGGTGAGTTTTTGATCGCGCAAGGTGGGCACATTCCATTCAGATGGACGGCGGCGCAGCGCGCAACACAGAAAAGAATTTGAAATGTTGAAAACGTCGGCCGTGCACGCGGCCGTTTGACATGGAAAGCGTTGCGGTCGGCGCGCGGCGCACAGCACCTACAGGGATGGACCTTGGCAGGAACATGGAAGCGGGACAAGGGAAGGGCGGAGATCAGGACGATGGCGGGGAAGGAAGGGAAGCGGGAGGGCATGACGCCTTTAGAACGTTGAGTGGGACTAGCTCGTCGTATTTTGTGTGCGTGTGCATGTGCGCATGCGATGTGCGCGCTTTTTCTGTCAAGAAGGCGCGCATTTGCAAGATTTATCTCGTCTTGTTTTCGTTCAGCATATACCAAAAAATGGGAGTGTGACATCGCATCTGCCTTGAAGCGGAGACCAAACGCAAATTGAGTGGTAATAGTACCCCACCATTTGGTAATTCAATGCAATTGTTTTGGACCTCAGTACCAGAGCCAGAGTTCACGAAACGCCATTACAAAGTGCACGGTAATTTTGATTGATCCATGTATTTCTCACACAAGTCCCAGAGACAGTAGTCCAGTGCACTTGTCATTGATACATATACCCATCAACATGCATGACCATGTGCCCGGCTTATCAACTAGAAGTTGCACGAATAGGACGAAAGAAGTGTTCACCAAACTGTGTCATTACAACATACATACCAGCGGCATGTCCCAATTTGTTGGCATAGCCCCAATGACATCGTTTTACGGTTGGGTTGTTGATGACATTTTCCACGGTGATTTGCGTAAAATGTTTGACATATAAACGTAATGCAAGAAGTTGTCCGCATATGTACGCCACCAATGTTGTGCGTTGGTTGAACACGAGTTCGGCTCAACCGATTCAACGATGTGATCAATGTCGACGGTTTGCAATACATACATATATAAATCGAATTTTCTAAAGCTTAATTGCCTCGTTTTGACCGCTTCAATATTGCAAGCGTTTTAATAGTTCGAAAATAGTTTCAGTAATCACCTCTTCAATTGCCAGAACAAATATCTCAATAACCACCCTGGCCCGTACCAATGACCAAAATCATATTATTTATCGATGTCAGTATAGATCTTATTATCGATCTCATTTGTTCGGACACCACAGGACATTTTGGGGCGCATCGTTGGTCTCAGTATCATCTCCTGGGGCTTCTCGGGGTCTTTTGGGACCTCTTGGCGCCGCCTGGGGCCTCCTGGAGCTTCAGAACTATATGCACACACAGCGACACATATCACACCCAATACAACACACAAAAACACATCACACACAACACTTACAACGCACAGAAAACACGCACAACACACAGCACATATCACACATACACAATAATCGCAATCCCGGGGCTTCCTGGATGTTCTTCTGGTATCCAAATGCGGCCTCTTGAGGTTTTTTGGTGGGTTTTGGTACACACATCGCAAGGTGTGGCAACCCCATGCGCGGTCGAGTGCGACTTTGAATTTAGATTCTGTTGTGTTTGCCTCTTGTTTTTTCTCCTGGCGTCGCCGCCCCAGATTTTTTGGTTTTTCAATCTCTGATCCTGCAGTCATGGTGTCTTTGCTTCAGATGCTTTTCAATTCTATGAGCTTGGGTGTTGATGTGCCACTTATATATACACACACATAAGAAATTTAATGATGAAGTGTCAATGGACCAAAACCGTCAACGGGAAAATGTTTGCCTTTCGTTTGTGTCGCACGCGAAGGTGAGGCGAAGATATGTGAGCGCACGAGGGTTCCAAGCATATCGACTTTTTCCTTGGTACATATATGTTTCCATGCTCCCGTGTATGTTGAGAATTCTAGCTATGCTGTCCCCGATCGTCTGTTGAAGACAGCCACACATATTTCGAAAAGAATGTGAGTTTTTGATCGCGCAAGGTGGGCACATTCCATTCAGATGGACGGCGGCGCAGCGCGCAACACAAAAAAGAATTTGAAATGTTGAAAACGTCGGCCGTGCACGCGGCCGTTTGACATGGAAAGCGTTGCGGTCGGCGTGCGGCGCACAGCACCTACAGGGATGGACCTTGGCAGGAACATGGAAGCGGGACAAGAGAAGGGCGGAGATCAGGACGATGGCGGGGAAGGAAGGGAAGCGGGAGGGCATGACGCCTTTAGAACGTTGAGTGGGACTAGCTCGTCGTATTTTGTGTGCGTGTGCATGTGCGCATGCGATGTGCGCGCTTTTTCTGTCAAGAAGGCGCGTATTTGCAAGATTTATCTCGTCTTGTTTTCGTTCAGAATATACCAAAAAATAGGAGTGTGACATCGCATCTGCCTTGAAGCGGAGACCAAACGCTAATTGAGTGGTAATAGTACCCCACCATTTGGCAATTCAATGCAATTGTTTTGGACCTCAGTACCAGAGCCAGAGTTCACGAAACGCCATTACAAAGTGCACGGTAATTTTGATTGATCCATGTATTTCTCACACAAGTCCCCGAGACAGTAGTCCAGTGCATTTGTCATTGATACATATACCCATCAACATGCATGACCATGTGCCCGGCTTATCAATTAGAAGTTGCACGAATAGCACGAAAGAAATGTTCACCAAAACGTGTCATTACAACATAGATACCAGCGGCATTTCCCAATTTGTTGGCATAGCCCCAATGACATCGTTTTACGTTTTTTTTTTCGGTTTGCAATACATACATATATAAATCGAATTTTCTGAAGTTTAATTGCCTCGTTTTGACCGCTTCAATATTGCAAGCGTTTTAATAGCTCGAAAATAGTTTCAATAATCACCTCTTCAATTGCCAGAACAAATATCTCAATAACCACCCTGGCCCGTACCAATGACCACAATCATATTATTTATCGATGTCAGTATAGATCTTATTATCGATCTCATTTGTTCGGACACCACAGGACATTTTGGGGCGCATCGTTGGTCTCAGTATCATCTCCTGGGGCTTCTCGGGGTCTTTTGGGACTTCTTGGCGCCGCTTGGGGCCTCCTGGAGCTTCAGAACTATATGCACACACAGGGACACATATCACACCCAATACAACACACAAAGACACAGCACACACAACACTTACAACGCACAGAAAACACGCACAACACACAACACATATCACACATACACAATAATCGCAATCCCGGGGCTTCCTGGATGTTCTTCTTGTATCCAAATGCGGCCTCTTGAGGTTTTTTGATGGGTTTTGGTACACACATCGCAAGGTGTGGCAACCCTATGCGCGGTCGAGTGCGACTTTGAATTTAGATTGTGTTGTGTTTGCCTCTTGTTTTTTCTCCTGGCGTCGCCGCCCCAGATTTTTTGGTTTTTCAATCTCTGATCTTGCAGTCGTGGTGTCTTTGCTTCAGATGCTTTTCAATTCTATGAGCTTGGGTGTTGATGTGCCGCGTATATATATATATATATATATATATATATATATATACACATAAGAAATTAAATGATGAAGTGTCAATGGGCCCAAACCATCAACGGGAAAATGTTTGCCTTTCGTTTGTGTCGTACGCGAAGGTAAGGCGAAGATATGTGAGCGCACGAGGGTTCCAAGCATATCGACTTTTTCCTTGGTACATATATGTTTCCATGTTCCCGTGTATGTTGAGACTTCTAGCTATGTTTTTCCCGATCGTCTGTTGAATGCAACGCACACGCAGGTGCTGACAATATGCGTGAATCTTTTATTCCAAGACCTTCTCGCTGCAAGTGATACGTTATGCTAGCTGGTAGCGTAGGCAGAAGGGGGCCCCCTCAGCCAATATGTTTACGGGCAGAGGGGTGAGAGCATGCAACAGCAATAGCAGGGACCAGCATTATCAGATAAACAGAATGACTATTGCACTCCTGGAGTTCTCTCTGGTCCTGCTCTGAAACTCGGAATGCGGCCTGGCTATACAACGGGTTTGTTTGCAACACGGACTTGGATTAGCACGAAATAAAACAGTAACTGAATTCTCTGAGCGGCCAAGGATCGGCAGCTGAAATCAATGAACCGAAACCCGATACGGCATCCGGAATCGGTAATATCTTGGGTAAGACCAAGCGGATGGGAGTGAAACACGACTCCCGGCACGTACAAGTAGAAAATCAAACTCACAATATCTTGGGCGAAACCAAGCGGATGGGAGTGAAACGCGACTCCCGGCACGTGCAAGTAAAAAGTCAAACTCGCAATATCTTGGGCGAAACCAAGCGGATGGGAGTGAAACGCGACTCCCGGCACGTGCAAGTAAAAAGTCAAATCACTTCTTCTGTATTTGGCCATCCCCACCGGTCAGCTCCTCGCAAGCAATCGACTCCACGAGCGACAGCACTGGATCCGCCAGGAACTTGGTCAGATTCTCACGAAGCCTCGGATCCTCCTTGGTCATGCCGTCGGCTATCATGTGCGTCGTAGGGATCCATCTGACGTTCTTGACCTTCACCTCGTCACGAATGGAAATCACGTCGATCACAGTACGTTTCTCAGACAAACTCGGTGTGAGCTGGTGGAGGGCATCGTACAGAGACTTGCAGTCGGTAACGGTGATAACCTCGAAGATCGGTGGGTGTCGGCCAGCAGGCCGTCCAGTCAACATCTCGGACAGGAACTTCGACAAGTACGACGCGTAGTCCACTCCCAGGTCCTGCGCGATAGCTTCCCCAGCCAGCGTAGATCTCACCACTCTCGGCGTTCTCTTGGACTTGTGAAACAAGAGAGTACATGACGTGGGTCCGGTGAGTATCACCTTGTCTGCCAGAAAGATGAGGGTGCCGATCTGGGTCTTCAATCCTGGAGCGTTCGCCCATGAGCTGTCTGCAAAACTCACAAAGCAGGCGCGGCTCAAATCGACGCGGACGATCAGGATGCCAGTCTGGGCTGTGCGGTGCGCGTACTCTACGTGCTTCATGGCCATCCGTAGGTCGTTCAGCTCGGGGTCGGTCCTCTGGACAAGGGAAACCGCGGCTGACAGGTCTGGACGTGTGTGTCCGGACAACCACTGGAGCGAACCGACAGCAGACTCCAGATCTTCGCGCTCAGAGCGCGTCAGCTTAGAAGAAGACCGAGTGCTGGACATAACTCCAACCTTCGTGACTGCAATCGCCTTAGTGTAGGCCGCTTGATGAACAAACAAACTTCCGCTGTACGGACCTTGACGTAGGCGCTGGTATTCCTCGCCGAGGAAGACGAAGTTGTCCCACTGCCAGCCTCGCCATTTAATAGCCTTCTCGATCGGGGTGAAGTCGAACTTGGGATGGTGTGCCGCAAGAGCATCGTCCACGTGCATACCCACCGCGCAAGCCAACTCTTTGTTCGGAAAAAACCACAGGAAGAGAGCTGAATCGAGGCTGTGGAGCTTGCTGCCCAGCGCCAGGAAGGTCGTCACCACGTGCTTGTACCATAGGTACGGCGCCGTCGACTGACCGTACAGGTTGCCGACCACCTCGTAGAGTGGGGCGGTGAAGACTCCGGCGGCTTGAACTATCGGGTCCTTGGGCGGAATCATGTAGATCGCCTCTTCGCGCTCGCTCTGGGCGCCTCCCTGGAGAAAGGCGCTCTCCGCGTCTCCGGTCCCGACTCGCCAGTCATTCGAGACCGCGATCTGGCAGATCAGCTTCTTGCCAGCATCGGTCAGCACCGGGGCGTTACGCGGCAACTTCTCCAGGTCGGGGTCGGAGAACCCCAGCAACACCGGGCGAGCCTTGGCCTTCAACGGCGGAAACCCCAAGTTCTTGTCCCGGTAGCACACGCGCGAACGGATGCACCGTTTGCGGAGATGAGGGTCACGACGAACTTGTTCGGCCTCCTCCTGCGAGCAGGCCCGAACGGACTTCCAGGTGTCCCAGTTCTGGCACTCCTTGCGCAAGGCCTTGACGTACTCCATGAACTGGTCCTCCGGGTACTCTGCGATCTCCCGCCAGGGGATTTCACGATCCAGTTGACGCTGCTCGCGTCTCGACAGGTTGTTCGAGTCCGTCGTGTCGCCCACCTGTGCTGTCGCACAGTCCACGTCCATCTCGCCGTCCCTGAGGTCGGAGAGCTCGTGGTAGGTCATGTACAGGCAGTTTGTCCAGTCGTCGTCCGGCTCGCTGTCATCGATCGGGTCGTTCTCGAAGTTCTCGATGGGCAAGAGGTGCGCCTCGTAGGCCTCCTGGACTCCGCCAGGCTCGAGAACACGCGGGTCCTAAGCAGGACTGGCTCCTCGACTCCGTCCCAGCCATCCGGTGTGATGAACTCCATCTCGTCCGACTCGTTGGACACGAAGGCTGCTGGGCTCGGTGAGCCCGGTATGTGAGGAAGCTTTCCTGGTCGGGGTTTCTTCTCCGGTGGTGGTGCGATAACCGTCGAAGGTGCCGAACCGCTCGATGGTGGTCGAGCTGCGGACGACTCGCGGGTATGAGGTGCTGATCTCCTCGGCGTGGGCGTCGCAGAGCGCTCTCGTGTTCTGACTGGTCCAAACTGAGGCGGTGCCGGCCACGGAAAGGGCGCAGCGGGCTCTGGAGCTTCGCCTTCGGCTCGACTCTGGGCTCGACGCCGGGTACCGCTCTGGCCTGTCGGCGTCGGAGACTCCGATGCGTCGGCAAGTTGAGGAAGTTCAGCATTTGGCGCAGCTTCAGGGGCGTCGTCGGCTGACGCGCTCCTGAAGTTCTCTTTGGTAGCGTTGTCTCCCAGAGAGGCCTGTGCGGGCTCCTCCAGGATGGGCTCTAGCGGGGCTGCCGGAAGAGGTCCTGGCAACACTCGTGCTTGAGGATCTTCTGGTTCGGGTTGTTGTTCAGGAGGGCCCTCAATGATGATGTTCGAAGCGTCGCCCTGGCCGGCCTTCGCCAAGTCCTGCTCGGCCGTCTTGAGCTCCTTGAGGTCCTCCTCGGAAGGGGTCCAGCCCTCGAAACCGACGGCTGGGCGTATGTGTTCGCGGGCCACCTGCACAGTGCGGTGCCCGATCCGCAACCAGGCAGACTCGCCCTCGCCGTAGCCGTTGGTGCCGGAATCCCAGAAACAGAAAATGCCTGGGCGATACCCTGCCACGGGCGTCTTGCCCCGTCGCTTGCGACCATGCTCGCCCCAGGCTGCCACGCGCTGTCCCGAGAGGAAGTCGTACTCCTTGCGGTTGACAGGCTGGCGGAGGATGGAGGTGCGCAGCGCCTCGTCGGCCTCCAGGTCGGCGATCGCCTTGAGCGCCTCAATGCGGCATCTCTCCCCGTAGGCCAGCATCTCATCCTGGGTGCAATTGTGCCAGAACTCGGCGGACGTGGTGTCAGCCAAGAGCTCGGTCGGAAGCGTGGGTACCCGTCCGAAGGCGGCGGCATAGGCGGTGCGGCCTGCTCGGCGCACTGACTGGTTCACGGCGTGGCTCGTCGAGATGATCGCAAGGTCCACGTGCTCTGGCATCGTCGGCAGGATGACGTCGATCACCTTCTCGAAGACTCGGCGCCAGGCGTAGTTGCCGGATTCGGCCAGGCCCAACTGCCAGTGAGCTCCCGGCGGCACGTACCTCACGTCGATTCCCAACGTGTGGCAGTTGTCCATGAACACGGCTTCGAAGGCGCCGTCCCTGTCGACAACCAGAATCTGCATAATCCCGAACGGGGTGAGCCAGCACGTCTGGAACTTCTCCCAGACGTCTCCTGGTTCGCGTGAAACAATCCGACACACCACATGTAGTCTCGTAGCTTTGTCCACCAGTCCCAAGAGTGCGTGTGTCGTACCGTCGTGGGTCATGACGTAGAACAAGTCGCCCTTGACTAAGTCGTTGAACAGACCCACCCTTGGAATCTGTGACTCCCGCTGTCGCTGAGGCCGTTTGCGACGAAGGCACGCCGGGCACCTCAGCGCTCTGGCGCACAGCAGCGTGGCCTGCGAGGCGCCTCTCTGAGCCAGGAACTGGAAGAACTCGCTGGGCACCGGATGTCCCAAGTTACAGTGCATACGAGCGACAAGCTGGCGAACTTCGCGAGGACACTGCTCCTTTGTCACTCCAACAAAACGTATACCAGCCATACCGCCGGACGCGTCAGGCATCCGAGCGATCGGGACGTCCTGCAGGTCGTCGTCCTCGTCGGGCGGCAGGCTGTTGTTCGGCAGCATCGGGTCGTTCGGGTCCGGGGGAAGCGGCATTCGCTTCTCTATCTGTGACGTGTCAGGCTCCTGCGGGAGGGACTCCTGCTTGGCATAGCCGAAGAAGAAAACGGCTAGGTCCGCGGGCGGCGACAAGGCCAACGTCGGGAAGGCCACGTCAACCAGGTCCTCGGCTTCGATATGGTAGTGTCCCTTCTCGTCCACGTAGCAGTGACCACGGTGAGACCACGGCTCCTTGTTGATGGGGAACCTCCTTTGCTTGGCTGACTTCGCGAGCTGGATCATCGTGAGGTCCCACGGGACGAGCTGGCTAATCTGTCTCCAGACCGTGGACGACTTCGAAAGGTAATGCATGGCCTTGTTCCCGCCTCGGCTGGCGGAACCGCCCACGATCTGTCGGACGCCCTGCGTGACCGCCTCCCACCTGGTGGGGTCCTTCTCTGGCGAGGCGAACAGCACCTCGATGGGACCTGCGTGGTTGTAGGCGACCTCCCACTCGGTAGCCGCAACCGGCATGTCGGCGAACCTGCTCGGATTCCTCTGGGCGGCGACCTGCTGGATCGCGTGGAGCATCGCGTGGGCCATCTCGTCGGTGTACTCGCCGCTGGCCTTTGTCCACTTCGAGTTCTCAATCTGATCGTGCAAGTGGCCCCCGGACTCCGGACGAAGTCCTGGGCAGCGGCGGCTCAGAGCCGCAAGCACGGGCGGCGAGTTGGAGAACCAGCGATACGCCTTGCGAATCGGCAGGCCAGTCTTGCCTGTCTTCCCGTACTGGCACCCATGGCCAATAACGGTCTCGCCCAAAGGCAGGAGCGGGGCGAACTGGAGGTCCTTCCAGATCGCTGACGTCGGCGGGTTCTCGAACAAGAAGAACCGGCCATGCTTCACCTGGTACTTGATGGTCCACTTGATCAAGTCAATCAACCGTCGGTCCCGAGCACGAAGTCTCTCAAGCAACTCGGGATGGTCGACGTAATTCACATTGACATTGTAGGAGCACCAGAGCGTGCAGGGGAAGCCTACGATCACGTAGAGTGGCTTGTCTTTCAGTATCTGATCTTTCCATCTCTGAGCACCTCGCGTAGTTGACAAGTCCCAGCCGTCCTCTATGTCGGCGCTCGGCGAGGCCCTCAGCTCAAAGCGTGAAGCTAGTCGCGTAGGTCTTGCTGTCCCTGCGCAGCCCTCGATGAGGTCGGTGCCGCACGCCTGGCACTCGTTGTCCAGGTGCCGGTGGTCGGGCAACTCAAGAACGGGAATGTCCATGAAGGCCACGTCTGAACAGCACCATTCCGCGTCTCGTAAATCTGCAGCTCGGCGATCGGCATCTTGACTCACGTTAATAAGCGTCTCGCAGGCTGCGGTCGTCTTCTTAGCAATACCGAGAAGGCGCTTCCAGGCGCCTCTCTTCACCATCTCGGTCCCCGACGCGGGGGAGGCTGGCGCGGAAGCTTGCCCCATCCCTGGTCCGTCTCCTCGCCCCCGGAGGTCCTGTCCATGTTCTCGTCGTACTCCTCGTCCGTCGGAACCGCCTGCTCCGAGGGTGACCTTGGCTCCGCCTTGGTCCGCGTACGACCCTGGCTCGAGCTCGCCGAAGACTTGACCGGGCGTTTCGGCATTGTTGAAGCAGCTGGCCGAGAGCGCGAGGAGGAACCCAGTGACTTTGTCGAGGTAGGTACGCGAAGAGGATCTTCTTTGTCGTCCACGATCCACTTCCCGTTGACCGACTTCCACCGCCGGCCGCACTGGTCGCAGATCAGCCAGTACCCCTTGGCGTAGTACCTCCTCGTTGTCGGATGGGCGCACACGTCCCTCTTCTCGCACAGCTGTGAGTAGTTCTGGGCTTGATCCTCTGGTGCCGGCGGCGGTGGCAGCACGCTCTCTGGAACCTGTGCGGCTCCTCTCGCGATCGCCTTCACTGAGTCCGCCATCGGTGTCAGGTAGCCCATCTCGTGGCCCATCTGCGCGATCGCGCCCATCATCCGGTTCGACATCTCCGTGTTCTGCCGGAACTGCTCGCGACTGCGACCGATGATGTGCGACAGGTGGTTCATGATCAGCTGCATCAGGTTCGTCCACGCGTTGATCGCCAGGTTCTGCCTCGTCAGCTGAACTGCACGACGAGACGATCGGGCCTCCTGCGACTCCGACTTGACCGACTTCATTCACCGACAGACCGAGGATGCTCTCGAACACGGGCGTGGCGTCGGTCAGGTTACAGCCGTCTGGCACGGAGGGCAGGACTTCGCGAGGCTGACGCAGCCCGCGGTGAGTATATGTAAGAGCACACAGTGCTGCGCGTGAAAACTGCATAGGCTGAGACTCGGCTTGAGCACAACTCTCTCCGGAAACACAGGCTGGTGCCTCTGGGATCCACTGGGGCTCCGGGATGATGACGTCCGAGGGGGTGAACTTCCAGGCCTCGGGCTCCCTTGGGAACCCCACATCCTTCAACCAAGAGTCGACTCTCAGAAGCAAGTGGCCATTCGGGGCAATCTTCAAGGGCACGTCGCACAGGTTGATCTTGGTGAAATGAGCCCTTTCCCCCAAGGTGTCCAGCTGGAGGCCCAGGAGCTTCCACGTCGGTAACGATCCCAAGAAAGGCAACTTAGGGTTCACGTCCAAGACTGAGGTACGGCAAACCAGGGGCACCACATGTTCAAGACATATCGGGAAATACACCACAGATTTGCTCACCGCACGACTGACTCCAAACCGAAACCTCTCTTGCTCCTCAGCTTCCCAGAAACTCAATCCCAGGTAGGCAATATGTTCCAGAAACTTTCCCAAACACTCGTAGCCCACAACGTTGCGCTGGCAACCTGTGTCGATGACAATGTAGAAACCCTGGGAATCCTCGAGGAAGCAAACGTCCAGGGGCGTCCGGACATGCCAGATGACGTCGACCTGATGCGATGATTTTGTCCCGCTTCTCGCCGCCTGAGCTCCGCGAGAATCCGCGGAAAACTGACGCACTTCTGGCGTTGCCTGAAATCGAACGTGGGAGGCCCCCTTGTCGCTGGTGGCGACCCTGCTCTTGAAAGCGGCCACGCGCTGCTGCAGCTCGTCGGGCGAGAGGTGCGTGACTAAGGCCTCGTGCTCTACTGCCTCGGCGGCGTACTCCTCATCGTCTTCATCGGCGGGTTCGTCCTGATCGATCGAGGCATCATGAACGGCACGAGCTCGATCTCGTTTATCCTTGTAGCCGGTCCTCGAAGACGTCTGGCGAAACCCTGGCCTCTGAGATGCCGCCGGTGCTCTTGAATCTCCGGATCGGTCTCCCGTAAATGTTCCACGAATGCTTCCTGAAAAAGACGTGCCGGCCGGCGGCGTCGCAGTGCCTCTCTGTGGCGGTGCTGACGATGTCTGCGGCGGCCTGCCGGGCGGCGCTGGGGACGGCCGGCCCGCAGGGGCGGTGGCACCCCCAGAGGGCGCTGACCGCGGTGGCGGGCGTCGGTCTCCAGGCTTCGGCGGTGAGGACCTTCCGGTCCACCCGCGGCCCAAGGTCAGCTTCTTCAACTTGTCGCTGGTGACGGTCAAAGCGTCCGCCACCTCCTGCATGACCTGGATACTGTCAACCTCCTCGGCGTAAGCCTCATTGACTTCTGCTTGATCGGGGTCATCTTCATCTTCGTTCTCCTCAGCCTCGTCCTCGGGAATAATGTCAGCCTCGCTGACGTGGGGCGGCTTCGGCGGCGGTCGAGGAGCTCGACTCGGTGGCTGTCTATCTCGTCCTTTGCCGCCTCCTTTGTCGGAATCTCGACCAGCTGACCTGCGTTCAGGAGCGGCCGCCTCACCGAGTCTCTTACGTGCCATCCGACGTACTGGTGCGACCCAGTTGGGGGCGGTGGACGGCCACTGCACACTCATAGCCTGAACCAGGCGGTCGAAGTCATACTCATTGCCCGTGGCGAGGAGAAGGTTGCGCCGGACCTCCGGCGATAAACATGAACTTCGCAACAACTTGAATGCTCGAAATTGTCCTTGCTGAGCTGGGAGCTCTGCCCGCTTGAGCCGCATCTCGAGATCCTTGAAATGCGCGACGTATGCAGCCAGCAGCTCACCGGGCAGACGCTCCACTTCTTCATACTCTTCCATGAGGTCTCCAACCTGTAGGATCTGCTGTTCATCAAACACGGCGAGGGAGTTGATCACCAAATCAATACCATCCTGTGAATACAACCGGGTCCACTCCAAGGACTCGATCATCTCTGCGCCTTCACCCGTGATGACGTCTGAAAGGTCCAGGGCCAGTTCGGCCATCGGCTTGTAGCGTCGCGCCCTGGCCTTCCACATGTGTACTTTCCTAACCCACTTCTGGTAGTATCTCGGCTGCTTGTATATATATTCTGAAACCTGGCCTCGAGTGGAGGTGGGGCTGGGCATGGTCCTCCGCGCCACTTCTTGCGATCACCTCGGGTGCGTCGAAACTCCGCCGAACTCGGTGGAATCTCCGACTCCTCGTCGTCGTCCTCGGCCCAGTCCTCACCAGCCCACTCGTCGGCCCATTCCTCTTCGTAGGTCTCGTCGTCGGGCACAGACGCTGCCGCTGCCGCGGCTCCCTCTCGAGGGTGCTTGCCTCTGTATCGACGATCTCCGTACTTCTTCGGTGCGGCGGTGGCGCCGCGAGAACCAGCGGCAGCAGCAGGCCTCCGGTCAGCCATCGTGCGAGATGTGATATCCGTCGGAGTCTGTCCGACTGCACGGGAGTGTCCGGAAGGGAACTGTCCGGAAGGGAACTGTCTGTCTCCCTGCGAGGGAGCTCGGAATACACGCTCCGCTGCCAATGCAACGCGCACGCAGGTGCTGACAATATGCGTGAATCTTTTATTCCAAGACCTTCTCGCTGCAAGTGATACGTTATGCTAGCTGGTAGCGTAGGCAGAAGGGGGCCCCCTCAGCCAATATGTTTACGGGCAGAGGGGTGAGAGCATGCAACAGCAATAGCAGGGACCAGCATTATCAGATAAACAGAATGACTATTGCATTGAAAACAGCCACACATATTTCGAAAAGAAAATGAGTTTTTGATCGCGCAAGGTGGGCACATTCCATTCAGATGGACGGCGGCGCAGCGCGCAACACAAAAAAAAAAAATTGAAATGTTGAAAACGTCGGCCGTGCACGCGGCCGTTTGACATGGAAAGCGTTGCGGTCGGCGCGCGGCGCACAGCACCTACAAGGATGGGCCTTAGCAGGAACATGGAAGCAGGACAAGAAAAGGGCGGAGATCAGGACGATGGCGGGGAAGGAAGGGAAGCGGGAGGGCAGGACGCCTTTAGAACGTTGAGTGGGATTAGCTCGTCGTATTTTGTGTGCGTGTGCATGTGCGCATACGATGTGCGCGCTTTTTCTGTCAAGAAGGCGCGCATTTGCAAGATTTATCTCGTCTTGTCTTCGTTCAGAATATACCAGAAAATGGGAATGTGACATCGCATCTGCCTTGAACCGGAGACCAAACGCAAATTGAGTGGTAATAGTAGCCCACCATTCGGCAATTCAATGCAATTGTTTTGGACCTCCTTACCAGAGCCAAAGTTCACGAAACGCCATTGCAAAGTGCACGGTAATTTTGATTGATCTATGTATTTCTCACACAAGTCCCAGAGACAGTAGTCCAGTGCACTTGTCATTGATACATATACCCATCAACATGCATGACCATGTGCCCGGCTTATCAACTAGAAGTTGCACGAATAGCACGAAAGAAAGTTCACCAAAACGTGTCATTACAACATACATACCAACGGCATTTCCCAATTTGTTGGCATAGCCCCAATGACATCGTTTTACGGTTGGGTTGTTGATGACATTTTCCATGGTGATTTGCGTAAACTGTTTGACATATAAATGTAATGCAAGAAATTGTCCGCATATGTACGCCACCAATGTTGTGTGTTGGTTGAACACGAGTTCGGCTCCACCGATTCAACGATGTGATCAATGTCGACGGTTTGCAATACATACATATATAAATCGAATTTTCTAAAGTTTAATTGCCTCGTTTTGACCGCTTCAATATTGCAAGCGTTTTAATAGCTTGAAAATCGTTTCAGTAATCATTTCTTCAATTGCCAGAACAAATATTTCAATAACCACCCTGGCCCGTACCAGTGACCACAATCATATTATTTATCGATGTCAGTATAGATCTTATTATCGATCTCATTTGTTCGGACACCACAGGACATTTTGGGGCGCATCGTTGGTCTCAATATCATCTCCTGGGGCTTCTCGGGGTCTCTTGGGACCTCTTGGCGCCGCCTGGGGCCTCCTGGAGCTTCAGAACTATATGCACACACAGGGACACATATCACACCCATCACACACAACACTTACAACGTACAGAAAACACGCGGTCGAGTGCGACTTTGAATTTAGATTCTGTTGTGTTTGCCTCTTGTTTTTTCTCTTGGCGTCGCCGCCCCAGATTTTTTGTTTTTTTTTTAATCTCTGATCCTGCAGTCATGGTGTCTTTGCTTCAGATGCTTTTCAATTCTATGAGCGTGGGTGTTGACGTGCCACTTATATATATATATACACACATAAGAAATTAAATTATGAAATGTCAATGGACCCTAACCATCAACGGGAAAATGTTTGCCTTTCGTTTGTGTCGCACGCGAAGGTGAGGCGAAGATATGTGAGCGCACAAAGGTTCCAAGCATATCGATTTTTTCCTTGGTACATATATGTTTCCATGCTCACGTGTATATTGAAAATTCTAGCTATGTTGTCCCCGATCGTCTGTTGAAGACAGCCTCATAAATCGCGCCTCAACCACAGCGCGGGACCACCGGTTGCCGGAAAGAACTCACTTGATCCGGCCGCGTTTCAGCAAGAAAAAGTTTCTTTCTCGCCCGCGTTGTTGCCTCGCCAGCACGCACGGCATGCATTGTTTGTAAAACGAAACGAAGACAAAAAATATTCCTCTGCCACCCAATCCGCCTTTGTAATATATTGCGGTGTCTTATGCTATACCTCCCATTGTTGATAGGAAACGAAGACGAATTATATTTTTATCCCGCCTGTCCGTTTGTCTGGTGGTGGCTCGCAATATCATCTTGTTTCCCGTGGTGTCTCATTGAGCGAGATCGATAAGGAGATCGATATTGAAATCGATGTGGTATTTCGAGGTGTTCCAAAAAATTAGATCCATATGAACGCTCAAGAGCTCCAAGGCTCCAAGGTTTAAAGGTTCATATCCCCATATTTTTTTCCAATATCTTAATCTTTGACTTCGCTCATCTGGCTTTATCCGTTCTATGTTCGCTTGCGGGCGCGTGCGTATTGCGTCCAATAAGTAAAGGTTGGGGTACTACCGTTGCCAGCTGGGGAAAACACATCATGAGGATGAGCTTCCGGAGCGGCACAAGGGGGGCATCGCATATTTAGCAATCTTTCCGCCAACGTATGATGTGGCCATTAGCCATGATTTACTGTGGGTTCGGCCCGTTCGTTGTGAGTTGGGGGTGGTGTTGGTAGTAGATACTTGGATTTTTGGTTGCTTCTGACATAATATGGATGGATTACCATGTCAAAACATACGGTTCGTTCCATATCCAAACGCATATACCAAAAACGAAAGGGCGAGATCGGAATTAACAAATAAGATAGATGGATTTCATGCATGATGCCTACGTCAAATCATGAATTCCCACTCGTGCATTTCAAGAATTATTTGAATTATCTGTCGCAATATAATTCGCAATTGTTGAAATATCAACCGGTGGGATTTGGAAAGATATGCTAATCAGACGCTGACGACTTATGGAGAATATGGATTTCTCAATCAACGTGTGTACGAACATCCACCGACTTGCATAGTTCCTGGGCGTCCGAAACACGAATATACACATATATATATATATACATACATATTTACATATATACATGTATATGTATATATATACATAAAGCCGAATCCGCTTCACTGGATTGCTTTGCGAACGAATCTACGCAACTCGTTCTTGTTTGCCGTTCTTCACGGCAACGGAGATTTTCTATAATAAAATTAGGCCGAAACATCATATTCGTGTTAACGCTGACAATTACACGCCACATTAGAGTTTCATGTGACCGGGACGCGCCAAATGCGCGCCAAATGCGGGTGGAGAAAAAGAAGAAGAAAATGATGATGAACAAATTATTCTGCATGCGTCTTGCAATTGCTGGTTGAACCTGCTAAGGTACAGAAACACTAATAATATTGCCTACGTGCATTCTGCATGTGGTTGTTTCGTTCGTTCGTTTGAAAAAACAAGATGGAAGTAGTCGTCATGTAAAAACCATGGTCGTGACCATAAAACATTCAACAATTGAAACCAGAAGCCGCAAACGACAGAAGACGGCAAGCGAACAATCCCACCAGCCCTTCTGGGCGTCGGTGGTTTAAACAATTTCCTCTTCCAACCCCCTTCTTCTCCTTCGGGGAGGGGTTTATCAGTGTTCCCTATGAATAAACACCCCCTCCCCCAGGTGACTGCGGGCCAACCTACTCCCCTCGCACTCATTTCTCGACGGGCTGGTGGGAATACGCGAACCGTTTAGAATTTCACGGCATACCGGAAAATACTGCAAGTATCGGCATACTTTACCGTCGTGTCGCACGACGATTGCGATCGTATGATATTCCCGATTGTTGGAGCAAAAAGAAACTTTCCACGAACGCAACATGAATTTGTCTGTCCTATGGCAGATTACTAAATTTTGCGAGTTGTTCCTCACCGTTTTCCTCTCATTCTTCTCCCTCTTCCTTGTCAAAATGAGGCGTGTTGCAAAACAACCCTTGCCACAACCAGTCGTGATGCTGTAACCATCTCCACGACAACGCAACTTGCCGCACCCCCGAAACAGGTTCCGACATAGGCATGTTGGATTATTTGAGCCAGCGGGGATGAATAATCAGAGGCCAGCTGAAGAATACGGCAATAACATGAAAATTAAAAGGATGGTTGTGAAGACTCCAAACACCAAATCTCTAGGTTTATCTTCCACGGCTCCCTTATATATATATATATATATATATGTGTGTGTATGTATATACACACACCTATATATATATATATATATATATATATTAATATAGATATATATATAATATAGATAAATAGTTTCTTTTCGGCGAACCTTCCCAAAACGTATTATGAAACCACATGATAAAACCTCTGCCCACGCCAATATGCAAAACACGAACATGACACCGGAATGCCATGGATCACCAAGTTTCAGCCCATTCGCTTTGGCGGGGGGGGTGTCTCTTTGGTTTCGCTGTGGGCGCTGGGTTCCTGTAGTCCATTACTACTGGAATTTCCAGGCGACACGTGGACTTCCACAGCAAGGAACCACCTATTGAAATACTACGAGCTTTTCGCACTGGCAGCCGCGACACTTTACGAAGGAAGGCGGCCGAAACACTGGTACCGCCAGAACTTGCCGGGTATGGCCCGTGTTGATGACAATAGTTACACATATACACATATGGCAATGGTTTTACGCGTTTGACACGTATTACAGACGATATGGCCAATACGGTTGTGGTCCATATGTGGCGGTACTCATGTACTTACCGTGTGAGGAAAATAGAAAATGGGATGGCAGCGCGGGGTATACATGCGGTATCTCACAACAAGGCATATCATACGGCTTCGGTATCGACGCTGGATGGTACGACGACTGCATTACGACCACCTTGTCCGGCTCCAATCCAATTCCAGCATCGACTTCGGATGATACGACGGCTATAGTACGACCACCTTACCTTGTCCGATTCCGGCTCCAACTTTACCATCGACTCTGGATGGCATGACAATCCCACCAGCCCTCTGGGCGTTGGTGGTTAGAGCGTTTCCTCTTCCACCTCCCTTCTTCCCTTTCGAAGAAAGGTTTACCCTTTCCCCTACCTCCGCCCCTGGACCTGGACAGGGCGCCCCGCGAGCGGTCAGGGCGTCCAAAACGGCCTGGGTGAGGACGGCAAAATCATTGATTTTACGATAGTTTTGGCCTCATTTTGGCCTCTTGGGGGGGCGGCGCCAATTAAGGGAGCCCCCTTCTTTGATCGGTATCCTGCGAGATGGCCCCACAAGCGCCCCCAAGGCTCCCAAGGGTGCTGCAAGAGGGTCCCAAGAGGTGGCCAGGAGGCCCCCAAGAGGCCCCCAAGAGGCCCCCAAGAGCCTCCCCAAAAGACCCCCAAGACGCCCCATGAGGCCCTTCAGAGGCACCCAAGACGCTCCAAGAGGCCTCGGCGAGAATGCCAAAATCATTGGTTGTACGAAGGTTTTGGCCACATGTTGGTCTCCTGGGCGGGGGGGCACTGAGTAAGATGACTCCAGGAACGCCTGGGAGAGCCCAAGATGACCTCCAAGGTGGCTCAAGATACCCCAAGATGCCTCAAAATGGCTCCCACGATGCTCCAAGAGGCCCGATGACCGCTCCAAGACGGCTCCAAGTGGCCAAAGAGCTCTCCCAAGAGGCCCTGAAAACAATGGTTTGGGCTTTCTCACCTTTTCGCTTCCGATGGCCATCCGAGGCCTCAAGATGGCTCCAAGATGGCCCAAGAGGGCTCCAAGAGCGCTCCCAAGGCTCTCAAGAGCGCTTCAAGAGGGCCCCAAGAGGCGCCCAGGAGGCCCTGGGATGCTAACGGGCGCCCAAGAGGCCTCCAAGAGGCTCCCAAGAGACCCCCAAGAGGCCCCAAGAAGCTCTGCGAGGCACCCAAAACGCTCTAAGAGGCGTCCAGGACCGCCAAGAGGCCCCCAAGACGCTCCAAGAGGCCTCCACTGGGGGACCCTTCCTCTGTGTGCTGCCCACTTCCCTGATCGAGGCAATTTCTCTGGGCATCGTTTCTGGATGGGCTGGTGGGGTTACGCGACACGTCTAGAATTACAACACGACCATTAATTGTGTCCAAGTCCGGTGCCCACAACGGTTCGGGGAACAAATCTCATAAAAAATACTCACGGGGATGCACGTATGCCCCAAACAAACGCCCCACATTGCGATCAGGGATGAGCCCTCCAGCCTCCGTGAAGACCTGCCGCCAGGCCGTCACCATCCAAGAGTGGCGCGCATTCAGTCGAGCATTCTCGTTCGAGGTCATCTTGGCGTGTCCATGCGGGTCCAGTCTGTCGCATCGAACTCCAATTCCCAGTCGCGGTCGGATAGCGCAGAAAACATAGTACGATTTGAACATAACCAACTCACCAGTAGTAGGGCACGTACTGAGCCACGTGGCAACATACGCGCCCATGCATGAGCGTAGTCTCGTTTTCCCGACATTCGCCGCGTTCCGGCGGGCCGTGGCACCCCCGCTCAAGATCTGTAGTAAGGACCAATATGCACGACAGTCCAAAGCATGGTATTGCCAACCGTGTTCCCACGTGCCCATTTCCAACTGTCGGGTTGGCGGAGTTGGCGGCCGTCTCTCAGCCGCCAGCGTGACCCAGCTAGGGCGGCCATTCCATCCAGCATTGTCGCATTGTCGCCCTGCGATTTCGGCGGCTGCCAGACAAGTTGGATGTCTGTGGAAATCGCCAGGCCCTGCTGCATTCAAGGCCTGAAGATGATGTAGGAGATCACGTCCTAAGACTGGGAATCCGCTTACCAATCCTTGTAGGGAGTCTGCCCAGCTGGCCCAATAAGCAGCTGGGGCAAGACGTCGTGAATCCTTTAACCTCTGAGGGGGAGCTTCGATTGGGCCACCCACGCTTCACATGGTATGTCATGCAATGCATTGTCCCAACCTTAAGGATAGCCAGCAAAGTACGGAAAGCACTCATTATGTGGGTATCGTGGGTGCCTGTTGCATCTCGCGATTGAGCAGGCACTGCTGTCCATAGCAGGAGGTTCAATCTCGGCACACGACAAACATACAGTAGAAGCCACGCAGACTGCAGGTAAGCTCTTACGGGATCTTTGCCAGAACTTCCGATGGCAAAGGCTCCACGATAGCTCCCATGATAGATTTGTCTGGGGCCCTGACGCCGACCTTCCAACCTTAGGCACGATTACACTTCCAACTCCCGCGTTCGACTGCACGACTAGCCGAGATTTCTGAGCCCATGAGGCCGACCTCATTCCGATTCCGTCTTTCTACACCATGTGGAAAATTAGGTATTGTCGATATGAATATGATCTGGTTGTTGTTTTTGACACCTATTTTCTTCAATGGAAATTGATGGGCGTTCTCATTTTGCAGATCTGGTCCCGCAAAAGGAATGATTGGGACCACCACAATGAGGCCCGAGGTGATTTTCGGTATTTCAATCGCCGTGCGCCGCCGTCGGGGAGCCCTCATCAGTGTCGGGGTGGGGAGGGGCGAGCGGGCGGAGGTCATGAGGGCTGGCAGTCGGAACGCCGCCAACTGGAGTCGGGTCACTGGGTTCAGCGTCAGCGGGTGGCCCAATGGTGGAGTGGCGAAGGGCCGGAATAAGGATGAAATTGGCAAATGGGCAAGGCTTACGTTTGGACGATGAGGAGGTGACGGCGGACTGTGTGACCTCGTAGCACATGAGCCGCGGTTGTTCTCGTAATGGTTCGCTTGCTCCATATGGTGCCCGCGTAGTTGTGTTGTTGTCTCCATCTCCGTTCGTAGATCCTTGGACCGTCTGGGGGTCCACTTGGGGCCTTCTTGGCCTGTTTTGGGGACGTCTGTTTCCCCGTGATGCGTTCGAGCGATCCTTGGGGGACCCCGCCCCCTCCCTCGAAATCGACCAGACCGGTCTCCCGGGGGAGGGGTGTGGGGAGAGGGAAGCATCTCACGCGCCGATAAATCCCAAGGGGTCAACGGATTATCGGGGCGTCGGCGCGATCGTGTTCAACGTAAATTGTTGCGGTGCGCCCTGCTCCTGGTCTTCTTTGTCATCATCCTCTTCTGGCGTGCATCCAGCGGGATGTATAGCCTCGGCGGTTTTGGTAGCATGCTCCGAAGCGTCTGCTTGACTTTGGAACTCTGTCCTAACGTCTTTACTCGAAATTTTTGAACGGCTCCTCGCAATGCATGTTGCAATTGATGACTGAGATCAGAAAGGGCATTCCAGTGTGCCGGCAAGTAGCGTCGCGCATTGAGCGACAACGGCGACCACGGCCACACCTACTTACACCTAGTTACACCTAGTTGTTACACCTAGTTGCACCTAGTTATACGCAGGTACATCCAGTTACATCCAGTTACACCTAGTTACACCTGATTGCACCTAGTTGCACGCAGTTGCACCTAGTTACACCAAGTTACACGCAGAGTTACACGCAGTTGCACCTAGTTGCACGTAGCTACTATCTGAGGGCAGGCCCCGATGCGGCAAAACGCCGCTAGAAAATTACATGTAGATGCACATGCAAAGGCGCGGGGGGAAATTACGTACAAGACTAACCTTTTGTATGAGATTTCCCTCCTCTTCTCTGGCGTGGCCGACGACGATGACGACGACGATGACGATCAAGCCGCCGCCGCCGACGCCGACGAAGACGACGACGACCCTGACGACCAAGACGACGACAATGACGACGATGACGACGAAGACGACGACGACGACGACCAAGACGACCAAGACGACCAAGACGACGACGAAGTCGACGACGACGCTCGGTTTTCGGCTTCCCGACGCTCCAAGACATCCAAAGAGGTCACCCCAAGAGGCCCCCCAAAAGACCCCATGACGGCCCAAGGGGGCCCCAAGACGACCCCGGGCCCCAGAGGCCTCCAGGACGGTCCAGAGGCCACCAAGACGGCTGCAAAAGAGGGCCCGGACGGGGGACCCGAACGGAAATTTTGGGCCCTCGGATCCAAGACGCATCCAGGACGCCCCAAGAGGTCCCCAAGAGGTCCCCAAAAGGTCCCCCAGAGGCCCCAGACAGGCCCCCAGAGGCCCCAAAAGGCTCCCAATTGGCTTCGAACCTGCTTCGAAGAGGCCTCTTTGAGATTTATCACGAGATCCCACCGAACACTCCAGAGGCTTCTGACTCACACCCCAGGCATGGTGGCGGGATGGGCCGAAGGCCATTCGATGGGTCCGCCGCGCCCCTGTCGGTTCATCGCAGGGGTGCCTGGCGTGCTGAATCCTCTCGGTTTTGGTTTTGGTTCTTTTTCGAAAAGAACTCCTGAGCATTTTCTTAGGGTGGAGGGCTAAGGGTGAAATCCACATGGGCTTTTGCACCTCGAAATCAATCCGTTCTGTTGCTCGCCTTTTTTGCAGATCAAGGCTCGAAAATTAATCGAAACAGCGTTTCAGATTTCACCCTTTGCCCTCCACCCAAAGAACATGATGGGAACTCCCCCTGGGGCTTCGGCCCGTCCCGCCGGCCACCCGGAAGGTCCGCTATTTTCGTTTTTTTTTCGCTCAAGATGCCCAAGATGGTCTCCAAGATGGCCACCTTGGCCCAGGATGGCCTCCAAAATGGTCCAAGATGGCCTCCAAGTCCGCCCAAGATGGTCCAAGACGGCCTCCCATACGGTCCAAGAGAGTCCAAGACTGCCGAAGACGGCCCAAGAGGCCCCCCAGAGGCCTCCAAGACGGCCCAAGAGGCCTCCGAGAGGTCCTCCAGGAGGGCCCGAAGAGGCCAAAATCATTGATTTTTCTTAGGTTTTTGAAGGATGTTCGCATTCGCTTCTTCTCGGCTTTCCGACGACCCAAGACGGCCCAAGAGGCCCCCAAGATCGCCCCCACAGCGTCCAAAAGGTCTCCAAGATGGCCTCAGGACTGCCCAAGAGGCCCCCAAGACGGCCCCAGGAGGGCACAAAGACGACCCAAGAGGCCTCCAAGACGCCCAAGATGGCCTCTAAGACGGCCCTGGAGCACCCCGAGAGGGCCCCAAGTCGGCCCTGATGATGACGATGATGATGCTGCTGCTGCTGCTGCTGCTGCTGCTGCTGATGATGATGATGATGATGATGATGATGATGATGATGATGATGATGAGTATGGTAATGCCGATCCAGGTGACGATGATGGTGATGGTGATGGTGATGGTGATGGTGATGATGATGATGATGATGATGATGATGATGATGATGATGATACTAATGATACTAATGATGGTGATGGTGATGATGATGATGATGAGGATGATGGTAATGATGACGATGATGACGGCGACGACGATGATGATGATGGTGTTGATGATGGTGACGAGGAAGATGCGGAACAGGAATCGGGGTCGGTGAATGCGTGGAGAGCGAGGGTGATGAAGATGACGACGATGATTAATATGATGGTGATAGTAAGAGCGATGAGGGACGTGATTATGCAGATAATAACACATACGGTCCAATGGGGTCAGTGCGATGGGGCAGCTAGCAGCGATGCGCACGATGGGGATATGATCGCTTGAAGGACATGGATGGCGGGAAGGGTGATGATACTAGCTATGCACAATGACGATGTTGACGGCAACTTTTAGATGCTGTTTAGGTTGACGTTGATGATGACGGTGACGGCTACGTATGGTCATGCTAGTTGCGATGGCGATGGTGATCCTACCTTCAGCGGACGCCAACGCTAGGCCCCATGGTTGTATTTGTCGATGCGGTCGATGTGGCTGTCCACAGCAGCAGGGTTGAACGCTTCATATTAGCTCCCATCCCCTGCGTCCGCCTACAACTTCCAAAAGTCGCCTGCTTTCGTCTGCATGATACGAAAAGTCCCCACATCTGCACACGCAGCGAAAATCATAACCCTGTCTCGTTCTGTCACCTCCTCGTACAGCCGTGCGACTGTGTCCGCGACATCCTCATTACCAACCCACACGAAGAGAGCGCCCACCCATCCACGTCGGCAAGCAACGCACTGGGCCTTGGCTAACTTCTTGTCTAGCAACTGCTTGACCTCTGGATGCGTTGGAACTTCGAACGTCCGAGTGTTGCAATTGAAACGGCCGACTGCGCGTGTGACATCAACACCGACGGCTAGATGCGCACCGAATCCCACCAGCCCTTTGGGCGTGAGTGGTTTAGAGAGCCCGCTCTGTCCTCAACCCCCCTTCTTCCCCTTCGGGGAGGGGTTTACCCCTCCCCCTACCCCCTCCCCCTGGGCCTGGAGAGGGACCCCCGCGGGTGGTCAGAGGGGTCTTTTTCGACTCCTGGGAGGGCTAAAAAACGACGACCCTCACGAGGATTCTGGCCCCGACGGGGGGACCGAGTTTGGCCCCTCTCCTCTTCTTTCAAGATAAAATCATTGATTTTACTACGGTTTTGGCCACACTTTGGCCTCCTGAAGGGGGCCGCGCTCATCTTCCTTCATAGCAAAATCATTGATTTTACGAAGGTTTTGGGCTCATTTTGTCCTTCTCAGGGGGCAGAGCTCCTTTGCGCTTCTGAGGAGGTCGCAAGAGGCCCCAAGATGACCCCAAGAGGCCCCCCGGAGCCTCCCAAGAGGCCTCCAAGAGGCCCCCAAGAGGCCCCCAAGAGGCCCCAAGAGGCCCCCAAGAGGCCACCAAGAGGCCCCCAAGAGGCCCCCAGAGACCCCACGAGGCCCCCAAGAGGCCCCCAAGAGGCCCCCAAGAGGCCCCCAAGAGGCCCCAAGAGGCTCCAAGAGGGCCCCAAGAGGCCCCCAAGAGGCCCCCAAGAGGCCCCCAAGAGGCCCCAAGAGGCTCCAAGAGGGCCCCAAGAGGCCCCCAAGACGCCCCAAACGGCATCCAAGAGGCTCCCAAGAGGCCCGAAGAGGCTCTCCCAAGGCACCCAAGACCCCGAACGACTCACACCAGGACGAGGGGCCCGAACGACTCACACCACGAAGAGCCCGAACGACTCACACCAGAAGGAGGGGCCCGAACGACTCACACCAGGACGAGGCGCCCGAACGACTCACACCACGAGGAGCCCGAACGACTCACACCACGACGAGGGCCCCGAACGACTCACACCACGAGGAGCCCGAACGAGTCACACCAGGAGGAGGGGCCCGAACGACTCACACCAGGACGAGGGGCCCGAACAACTCACACCACGAGAAGCCCGAACGACTCACACCAGGACGAAGAGCCCGAACGACTCACACCACGAAGAGCCCGAACGACTCACACCAGGAAGAAGGGCCCGAACGACTCACACCAGGACGAGAAACCCCAAACGACTCAAACCACGAGGAGCGCTTTCTCTCCCTCCTCCTCCGCCTCGTCCTTCTCCCGCTCCCACCACAAGGAGGATGTACAAGGAGGCGGGAGGAAGGAGGAACAGGGGAGATATGCGGGGGCAGGCAGAAACACGCCTGAAAAACACGACTGTCGGCATGCTTCGAAAGAGTTGCTGTTTTGAGATGGGCTGGTGGGGATACGCGAAGCGTGAAGAATTTGCAACCGAAATCAACATCTTGGTCGAATTGACTCTCTCCAGCGGACAACACGAACCCGTCAGACATACCGAGGATGCGGCCGAGAAGCTCAACTGCAAGTGCTTCACTTGCGTTCTGCACCGTACGACCAGCTTCGCGTTCACCAATAAACAAGCGAGAAGCATGTGGCCCCCATGTAAGGGCCCCACTACTTGCCACTGCGACGTCGAAACGTACACAAGCAGGCAACACTCCGACAACAGCACTCTTGCGTGCTAAGTGCGACATGGTAATTCGGAGGTCAGAGAAGTCAGTGCACGTGTCATGCTTGTCCCAATCGACGGTCTGACATATAGGGGCTTGCCCGTCGCGCAGAGATGCTGGTACGTTAGTTCTAATCGCTGTATCATGTGAGCCGAGTCGCAACATGCGGGACTCAATCGCGCACTGCTGACGTAGGTGTCTGATACCCTCTGGCAGCATGCCACGCGTGCAGTGCACACACCACATAAACCTGGTTGAGCGAGCGGCGTCTGTGCCCAGAGCGTGGTTGTAGTTGCAGCGCTTGATCTTGGAAACTACGAGCTGCAGTCTGTTCTGCTCATCAACGCGATTGTTATGAATCCCACACGCCCTCTGGACGTGAGTGGCTTGGAGCGTTCCTCTTCCATTCTTCTCTCTTCCCTCTTCCCCTTCGGGGAAGGGTTTCTCCTACCCCCTGTCCCCTGCCCCTGGACGGGGGGATGCAGCGGGTCGTTGGAGCGTCTACAAGGACCTCGGCGAGAAGGCCAACAACACATTGATGTTACTATGGTTTTGGCCGACGTTTGACCTCTAGAGGGGGAGGGGCGCTAATTGAGTACGGCCCGTCTTTTGGTCGATCTCCTCCAAGATAGCCCCAAGATGACCCCCCAGGCTTGCAAGGGTGCCCCAAGAAGGCCCCGAGAGGCGCCCAGGAGGCCCCAAGAGGCCCCGGGACCCAAGACGCCCCAACAGGCCCTGGCTAGGCCAACATCATTGATTTTACTACAATTTGGCGTCCGCGGGGGGGTGGGGGGTGGGGGGCAATTTGCTACGGCCCCTCCTTTGACCGATCCCCTCCAAGATGGCCCCAAGATGGACCGCGAGGTTTCCAAGAATGCCCCCAGAGGGCCCCAAGAGGCACCCAGGGGGCCCCACGAGGCCCCCAAGATGCCTCCAAGATGCCTCCAAGCCTCCAAGAAGCCCCAAAGAAACTCCCAAGAGACCCCCAAGTGGCCCAACGAAGCTCCCCCGAGGCACCCGAGACCCGTCAAGAGGCCACTGGGACCGCCACGAGGCCCCCAAGAGGCCGACAAGAAACTCACAAGAGACACCCGAAGAAACTACGAGAGGCATCCAGGAGGCCTCTGGCCTTTCTGCTCGCCCTCCTCCTCCTACTCCTCCTCCTCCTCCTCCTTTTCTTCATCCGCCTTATCCTCCTGCTCCTCCTCCTCCTCCTCCCTCCCCCCTCCTCCCTCCTTCCTCCTCCCCCCGTGTGTGGGGGACGGAGCGGAGCTGGCGCATGTTCCAAATACCTCTCCCTGCCTGTCCGCCCAGCGTGTTCCGGAACAGCGTTTCCGGAACACGCTGGAACGTGCTCCGGAACAGCGTTTCCGGAGCACGTTGGAATGCTTGTCTTGTCTGCTATTTTGCGGTGACGTTAACCCGGCCGGGATGGCCAGCACCAAAATTCGTGACATGTTCGTTGCTTCTGCATTGTTGGATATAGACGTCAGCAGCAGTGTTCTTGTATATTGTTGTGCGGTGCGTGAGGCATAGCATGATGATATTTGTCGGCGGGCCGGTCATCGGTGACCTTCTGGAGGGCCCCAGAGGCCTTGCCAGGTCAACGGCCCAGCCGGCGACCGTTTAGATTGCCACGATGAGGTTAGATATTATACACGCTATGTTCGCAAGCTTAGATTGCACAGCTGGGTATAGTAGTCAGCAGCAGTGTAGCATAGCCATACGTGCAGCTCTCAGGGGAATGCGGTGCGACCCCACGCCTGCATGAGCCTGGGGGCGGGGATCAATCCAAATGCGGTGCGACACCACGCCTGCATGCGGATTGGTCCCCAGCGTGACTTTCGTGGGCACTTTGGCTCAAGGCTCAAGGAAAAACAGACTCCCTCCAACCTCGCATGGTGGCCCGGGGTGGCCGCACCAAGCGTGGCGGCCGCAGCCTGGCCGTTATCATCTCATCCTGGGAGCTCCGGCTGGCCGAGGCGGCCGACTATCTTCTCAGGGCGGCCCTTGGGGTCCCACCCAGGCCTCATTGGGGCCCACTCTGGCTTCTGCCGGCCTCCAGGGCCGAGTTGACCGCCTACCTCACCGCAGTCGCCGAGAGCGATCCGGATAGCGACGTAGAGAGCGAGCTGACGGAGTAGTGGCGTAGAGTGGGTCTTCCGACGATTGCGATTACAGGCCGATCGAGATCGACACCATGGATCCTTTCGGGAACCTGCCTGCGTACTCCCTCGTGGGTGGCACTCCAGAGTTGCCCACAAGGGTTATGAGCCCAAGCCAGCACTACGTTGGTGCCCTCTACCCTACTTCATCTTCTTCGGGCCCGGCTACTCCATGGACTTCTTCATCGGCGATGGCTGGAGGAGGTGGTGGTAGTCGCGGTACTTGGGTGATTCAGACATGCAGGGCGTGCAGTGACATTATGACGGGGCCGTCTATCACATGCGGCAGTTGTGCTACAGCTGTGCACGCTCATTGCGCCACGCGGCGCATGGGCCAGGTGGTGTGCACGCTGTGCGCCCAGGAGTTGGACTTCCAGATCCAGAACCACAGGCTTCAGTCGAGAATCCACACGGAGAACGTGGGGCTCGGCAGGATCATGGGGGCGAGTGGGCAATTCGCTGGTCAGGCGTTCGGCGCGGTCGCCAGCGGTGCAGTCGGAGGAGCGGCTCGACTGGTGTCCGGCTGCGCGAGCGGCGCAGTCGCAGCCTTTCAAGGCATGCGTGCGGTGGAGACGCCATCCGCGACTCTAGCAGGTCCGACGCGGCCACGACAGCTGGAGGAGTACGACATTTCGGATGCAGGCAGCGGAGCTGCCTCCGCCCAGGACTCCGACATGAAGCAGATGCTCGTCGAGGTGCGCGCGACGATGAAGGTCGAGATGGCCAGGCTGCGCTCCGAGAATGAGCGCCTACGTGCCGCTGGTTCGAGCGCGGGCCAGGACGGTGGCTACGCGACGCCGAGCCTGGACGTCGACCCTTCGGCTGTGGACGCAGCTGGCGACGATGCTCACCATGATGATGCCGTCGGTCGCAACATCGAGGGAGAATACGACGTCGATTGGTCTACTCATGCACCTCTTGGTGCCGAGCAGTCGGGCGAGGTGAACGACATCCGGCTGGCCGGGGCGGGGAGGTCTGGCGTGGGACACGCCGGCTCCCCGATCATCACGACATCGCCAGAGCATATCGAGCAGACGGTGGTCCACGAGCTGGCGAACCCTCCTGGACTCGGCGCCTGTCCGGCTGGTGGTGGGACCACCGTGGCGACGGGCACTCTCGTCGGGCAGCCTCTTCATCGTGATGGCCCTCATCAAGAGCTGTCTTGAGGATTTCCTATTGGCGGTGGCTGCGAGCCCCCGACTTCGCGCATCTCCGGCGGATCCAGAGGCTTCGGAGGAGGAGTAGGGCCGCTGCTAGGACAAGGAGGTCCTGGAGGCCCGCATGGCCATGGATATGGCGGAGGAGGACCTGGAGGCTTTGGAGGCGGACCTGGAGGACCAGGCGGGCCAGGCGGAACTGGTCCAGGCGGTTTCGGAGGCGATCCGAATCTTCCGGGAGGACGTGGTGGAGGAGGTCCTCCGCCACAGTCGCCGCCCGTTGGAGGGGCGGCCGCTGCTGCTCTCGCTGGCGACGGTGCCCCCCAGCGCGACGTGATGCTCGAGACCACCCTCGCGAAGCTGAAGGCCGCCGACTTCGCTCCACTGGTCTGGAAGGGGCCGGTTGCTGCGAAACCGGGCGTGCTTGAGCATTGGGTGCAGCGGCTGACGCTCGACTTGGGCGGCATGCACCACCTGATCGAGCGCTACTGGCAGCGGGTGCTGTTCCACGTGAGCGAGGCGTACGCGTCGTACCTTCGTCACGGGCCGCTCGATCGCCCAGCGATCAGGCCAGCTCGACCTCAGGATGTCATCGTGCACGTGCAGGACAGCGTGAACTTCCACTCCTGCGAGCTCCGGCTCCGCGGCTTCCTGCTGGCAGTGATGCCAGCCTGCGTGAAGGAGAACTGCCTCAGCACCCGCCAGACGAGCACGACTGACATCATGTTCGCTGCATTCGTGGACGCTGGTCCCGGAACCGGGCCAGACAAAAAGCACACCCTAGATTCGGTGAGCAGGGGCAGAGAGGTGGGCTTCAGGCAGTGCTACCACGAGCTCCAGGCTTGGAAGTTCGCGGCCACGAGGCTGGCGACGCTCGGAGTGGCTGCCCCCGATGCCTCAGTCCAGCTCACCGCCCTGAAAACGATCGCCTCCAAGTTGGTTGAGCACGACCAGGAGGTCAAGCACCGCTGTTACGGCTTCCTCGTGACCCGCGGACTGTCTGGCGGAGTGGCGAGCCAGGCGCAGGTGAACGAGCTCTGGCGATACCTCAGCGCGGAGGCGAGGGAGTTCGCGGACGCGGCGGCGCCGAAGGACGACCCCGCTGCGAAACTCGCCTTGCGGCACCCTTCCAAGGGGGACCCTAAGGGCGCGAGTCCGAAGAGTGATCCAAAGGGTGGGGAGGCGAAGGCAGATGCCGGCAAGAACGGGTACCAGCAGAACTTGAAGGTCTGCACGTTCTTCAGCACGCCCGGAGGCTGCAGCAAGGGCAAGCAGTGCACGTGGCACCACCCGCGCTTTGACGGCTGCCGATATTCGTGCGGAGATCCGCAGTGAGCTGATGAGCCTGATGCAGATGGGCTCTGGGACGCCGGCCAGTCAGGCTGCGAGCGCGGACGCCGACTTCTGGAACGCCGGCGGCCCGAAGGCCAAGATGATGAACATCAAGGCCAAGGTGATGATCGTGAGCGGGGAGCGGTACCTCTTGGTGGACACGGGTGCCACGCACGAGCTGAAGGGCGTCAAGGACTTCGACGACCTCGGCGACGACGCGCGGACGGTGCAGCTGGAGACGGCCACGGGCTCGCATGACTCGCGCATGGTCGGCGACACGGTTTTTGTTTTAGGTGAACATCTCCAGGGATTATTCCCACTTGCGGCGTATGTGGAATCCATGGGTTTGGAGATGGAGTGGAATCCTCGCCGACGCGGCGTGCATGTCGGCAACGACTTCGTCGACCTCCACAGGGAAAACGGCAGCATCTGCATCGGCGAGAAGAACGCGGAGATTCTCCGAGCGGCGCGCCAAGCCCACCTTCGAAAGAAGTTCAGGGCGTCCATGGCGGCTCTGGCCAGGAGCCTGCGGGGCTTGGCCGAGCTCCAGAAGCATTGCGAGGAGGG
This sequence comes from Prorocentrum cordatum, assembly GCA_963575745.1. Classification (NCBI taxonomy): domain Eukaryota; class Dinophyceae; order Prorocentrales; family Prorocentraceae; genus Prorocentrum; species Prorocentrum cordatum. The sequence continues at coordinate 572,160 of CAUYUJ010001803.1, forward strand.
CCACGTGACCTTCCTTTCGTCTTGCAAACAGTGCGCCGGGGCTGCGGGCAGGCTTCGAGGACATTTTCGACATGCTATCTCCACGCGGCCGGGGGACCAGCTGAGCGTGGACCTGTCGGGCCCGCATCTGCCAGGGTGCTGGCCGAGTGGGCGCTCTGAAGATGCACATCGGCAAGCTGTGCACTTCCTCCTCGGTGCCTTCAGCGTGCTGACTCCGACCGAGATCGAGGAGAGGAGGAAGCTGGAGGAGGGCGCTAGGATCGGCGCCGACATCGACGCGGAGGCGTCTGCGGCGAGCTCGGGAGGAGCTCTGCCGAGCGCGGAGGCTGAGGGCAGTGGCGTGGCTGCGAGGGTGCTCTGGGCGTTCAGGGCAACGAGCTGCGAAGACTTGGACTCCGAAAAGATCGTGGTCACGCCGGCGCTTGTGCCCAGCAGCGCCGAGCGCGGCGACGAAGACGCCGACGGCGAGAAGCCCCAGGAGGAGGGGCACACACGTAGGAAGACGTGGCATTACACGGTGCCGCTTGAAAACAAGCGGTCGAGCACGTGCATCAAGGCAATCGAGCAGGTCATCGCCGCGATCCGCTCGGAGTTCCAAGGCGCGGACGTGGTGTACAGGATCCACGGGGACCGTGCTGGCGAATTGACCGGGACGCTGGTCAAGGAGTACTTCGGGAAACAGAAGATCGCAGTGACTTGCACTCCCGAGTTTGAGCCATCAGCCAACGAGAGGGCCGAGAAGGGAGTAGGGCTCGTCAAGCTTCGTGCCCGGGCGATGCTCCTCGCCTTCGATAAAAAGGAGGACCGGCAGGCTCTGTGGGCCATGGCTGTTCAGCACGCCGCGTGGTGCTCCAGGATGGCCTCGCAGGGGAGGAGCGTACGCTGTCCAGCCTTCGGCTGTCCTGTCATGTCCCGTGCGAAGGACGTGCCGCGGTCCATGATTGAACCGCGCGCCGGCGAGAGCATCTTCCTGGGCGTGGACTTTGAGTCGCCGAACACGTGGCTGGTCGGACGTAGGGACATCGAGCAGGAGCGCCCCGAGCTGCGCTGGATCGTCGAGTCCTCCAGCTCATTCGTGAAGCTGCCCACGGAGGAGCAAGGGCCAGGAGGAGGACCAGGAGGCCAGCAGGATGAGGAGAGAGAGAGTACGCAGCACCATCAGGAGGAGGACCAGGAGCAGCTGGAGCTGATCGCGACCGCCCAGGTGTTGCTGCAAGAGCGCCTGGTGATGGACGCCCCGTTGCCCAGGGGGCCAGTGAGGCTTAGGACGTTCTCGCCGAGGTGATGCCGAAGGACATCAGCAGCCCGGCGTGCAGGGGGCAGCATAGGAGCCATACCAGGGACGAGCATTGCCGGCTCGGCCCCCTTCTCCGGGACGATGGTTCTCGCGGAGTGTTTGACTTTCGAGCTTCTGGTGGCGGTTTCTCCTGTCAAGCTTGCCGCGGTCGACACGTCAAGCACACCAGAGATCACAGGTGCAGATTGGGACCAGGAGGAGGTGGGCGCGCAGGAGGAGGGCAGCCGCGACTGACAGCGGGCGCGGCGTCGTCCATGGGCACTCCGGCGAGCCTCCTGATGCACCGCGACCGCGTGAACGCGCACGCCCCATTCGCGGCCGCAGCCGGGGTATTGCAATGGACGAGGAGGAGCAGGAAGAGTGACGACGACGTCCCGTCGAGGTTCAAGGATATCGTACGCGAGGGCGGGACCCACCTGGTGGGCATGAAGGTGCTGCACCAGAGCTTCGGCAAGGAGCGGGAGGAGTGGCGGCAGGCGCTGGAGAGCGAGCTGAACTCCCTCATCGACAAGTCCACGTACCACAAGCTCACACCGGCTGAGGGCCGCGAGGTCCGCCCGCAGGACATCCTGCCCATGAAAGTCGTGGCAGGGGAGAAGGCCCCGGACTCCACGGGATGGAGACGCAAGAAGGCGAGAGCATGCGTCTGCGGCAATTCCGAGTCGCAGGAGTCTGGCGAGATGAACTACACGTCGAACATCGACGTGAGCAGCCTTCGTGTTGCTCTCGCCGTTGCTGCTCGGAGGCGTTGGTCTGTAGGCGCCCTGGACGTGTTCACCGCGTTCTTGAACGCTTTCCTGCCCGTGGAGAAGAAGCGCATCGTGATGAGGCCTCCCCCGATATTTGTGAAATTCGGGCTCGTCCCGGAGGGCGAACTTTGGGTTGCAGAGCGTGCGATCTATGGGCTGCGCTGCTCCCTCAAGGCGTGGGCCGACCAGAAGATGGGGAGCTCGCGAGCATGGTCGTGAAGTCGAATGGCATCGATTATGTTTTGGCCCAGAGCCACGCTGACCCAGCAGTCTGGGCCATCAGGGCCAAAGACGATCAGAGAGAGAATGTGGCGGGCTACATCCTGTCGTACGTGGACGACTTCCATTGCTTAGGCGATGCCTCTTTGGTTACTGCGTGGCAGCGTGCCCTCGGCTCGCTGTGGAAGGTCAGCATGCAGCCCGTGATTGGCCCGTCGGCTCCAGGATCTCTGAAGTACCTGTCGGTAGACATAGGTGTGCGTGCCGACGCGACCATCACCTTGAGCCAGCGGGACTACACGTTGGAGATCTTAGAGAAGTGGGGCATGGCCAATTGCAATGGGGACCGGAAGCATCAATGTAAAGCACGAACCTTACATGTTCTTCGGCTTCGACGAGGCCGAGGACCCCGAGTTCACCGAGGAGCCCAGCATCAAGGAGGTGCGGGGCGCTCAGCGTATGTCGGGCGGACTGCTCTGGCTGAGCAGCCGCACCCGGCCTGACCTTGCATATGCGGCTAGCCGCATAGCCGCTATGGCCACCAAGAGGCCCAGGGCATCTCTCATCCTCGGCAAGAAGGTGCTCCTGTACCTGGCGGCCACGAAAACGGTCGGTCTTGCTTACGCGCCGTATGGCAGCGATGGCGGCGGCGACGACGCGACGGCGAAGGTGGACACCTACGCCGACGCCAGCCACGAGGATGTTGGAACGCAGAGTGGTGTGGCTTCGTACGTGTACGAGTGCCTGGTGGACTGGAGGAGCACGCGCCAGCAGGTGATCTGTTTCAGCACAGCCGAAGCGGAGGTCAATGCCCTCGCCCTCGGGAACCAGTGCCAGGACTCCATAGAGGCGACCCTCAACAGCATGGGCATCATCACCGACTGCACGCTGTACGGGGACAACCAGGCGGCCAACTTGATCGCGGTCGGCCGCGGGACCTGGAGGACGCGTGCGCTGTCGACCAAAGTTGGGGCAATCACGAGCCGGCTGGAGAGGGGGCTCCTGAAATTGCTGTACGTCGCGACCGCTGACATGCGCGCCGACGGCTTGACCAAGGCGGGTGGCGTTCCGCATACTGCCTGGGTGCGTGGGCATTTGGGCTTGCGCGCTATGAGTTGAATATGGCTATTGTCTACTTCGCCAAGTGCCCGGTGAATATGCTGAGCTATAGTTTTGGACGTAATTTTTGAAAAAAGGGGCTGAGCCTATGCCCCCACACAGCGCCAGGCTGAGCTGGCGCGAGTGCAGAAGGTCGCAGCCGCCCGCCGCGCCTCCCGAGGAGGAGCGTGTGTGGGGGACGGAGCGGAGCTGGCGCATGTTCCAGATACCTCTCCCTGCCTGTCCGCCCAGCGTGTTCCGGAACAGCGTTTCCGGCACACGCTGGAACGTGCTCCAGAACAGCGTTTCCGGAGCACGTTGGAATGCTTGTCTTGTCTGCTATTTTGCGGTGACGTTAACCCGGCCGTGACATGTTCGTTGCTTCTGCATCGTTGGATATAGACGTCAGCAGCAGTGTTCTTGTACATTGTTGTGCGGTGCGTGAGGCATAGCATGATGATGATATTTGTCGGCGGGCCGGTCATCGGTGACCCTCTGGAGGGCCCCAGAGGCCTTGCCAGGTCAACGGCCCAGCCGGCGACCGTTTAGATTGCCACGATGAGGTTAGATATTATACACGCTATGTTCGCAAGCTTAGATTGCACAGCTGGGTATAGTAGTCAGCAACAGTGTAGCATAGCCATACGTGCAGCTCTCAGGGGAATGCGGTGCGACCCCACGCCTGCATGAGCCTGGGGGCGGGGATCAATCCAAATGCGGTGCGACACCACGCCTGCATGCGGATTGGTCCCCAGCGTGACTTTCGTGGGCACTTTGGCTCAAGGCTCAAGGAAAAACAGACTCCCTCCAACCTCGCATGGTGGCCCGGGGTGGCCGCACCAAGCGTGGCGGCCGCAGCCTGGCCGTTATCATCTCATCCTGGGAGCTCCGGCTGGCCGAGGCGGCCGACTATCTTCTCAGGGAGGCCCTTGGGGTCCCACCCAGGCCTCATTGGGGCCCACTCTGGCTTCTGCCGGCCTCCAGGGCCGAGTTGACCGCCTACCTCACCGCAGTCGCCGAGAGCGATCCGGATAGCGACGTAGAGAGCGAGCTGACGGAGTAGTGGCGTAGAGTGGGTCTTCCGACGATTGCGATTACAGGCCGATCGAGATCGACACCATGGATCCTTTCGGGAACCTGCCTGCGTACTCCCTCGTGGGTGGCACTCCAGAGTTGCCCACAAGCTCCCCCCTCCTCCCCCTCCTCATCTGGTCCCTCCTCCATACTCCCCCTCTTGGGGTATGACGGCTCCCGAGCCTTCATTCCACTGCGTGCTCCCCTACATGCCTGATCAGGGCAACTCGCCTGGGCATCGTTTCTGGATGGGCTGGTGGGGTTACTTTGGTCGCAGCCGCAGGCGAGAGCGCAAGCGGCGAGTCGTAAGTCCGGGGCGCGGGCCTACTAATGTAAACAGGAGCAAGCTAGAGCGGCGTAACCTAAACAACTAACTGGTGGGGTTACGCGGAGCGTTTAGAATAACGTCCAGGGCATTCTGCAATACGTGCGGTGAGATATCGAGCCATCCAGATATCTCCGAGGTCGTCAAATACTCATGCTGCGTCGAAGCACCACGACGAGCAGCAGCCCATTCTTTGACTGCGCTGAGTGCGGCGTCCCTCTCGGAAAAACGAACAACTCCTGATTGCCTGGCCTTGTGAACGGAATCTTTCGATGAACTCACACTGCAACCAGTTGGCCTCTCAGGATAGGGCCGTCCTTCGCAACATTCACCAAGTGTCGGCGGAGCTTCTGTTCCACCTTCATCCAGGGCTGGACTCCGCTCGATCATGGCATGGCTACAAAAAGCACTCCGCGACCCACAATTCCTTGACTCCAGAACAACTACGGATGATGATGACGATTGTGGCGGCGGTGATGATTGATGGCTTGCGAGTGGTAGCTGCTGGTTGGTGATTGGCGTGCGGCGGGGGGGCGGTCGCGGGGCGCCTCCCACAAGCGCTTCACTTATAAACGTCAGTCGGGTCATCGCTCTGAACTCGGGTCGCCCTGGGCCAAGCGACCCGTTCCCGCGGCACCACACGGACTCTGCGCGCTCCCTGCCGTGACAACGATTATCAAGATTGACACGGCCTCCATTTCGCTTCTCTCTCACCGCAGGCGACGAATCTAAGCCAATCCCGTTCGTGTGAGATGCTCCAGGCGGTCCATCAACATTCTGCGATGGACAACGCACACAAAATGACCCCAATTAGGGGAATGCTTCCTAAACGGCATTGCTTGGCATTCCTTGGCGTTGAATTGATTGGCATTGCTGCTGCCTGGCCTCGCTTGGCGTTGCTTGTCGTTGCTGGGCGTTGCTTGGCGTCGCTAGGCGCTGCTGGATATTGCCGGGCAATGCTTGGCGTTGCTGGGCGTTGCTTGGCGTTGCTTGATCTGCACTGCTTGCTCGGCGTTGCTCGGCGTTGCTTGGCCTTGCTTGCCGTTGCATGGCGTTGCTCGGCATTGCTAGGTAGTGCTTGGCGTTGCCTGCGTTGCTTGGCATTGGTTAGACTTGCATGGCGTTGCTCGGAAACAAAACAATTTCCCCCCCCCTCTCTCTCTCTTTGTACACATATACGGATATTTATTCATGGGTCTCTCGCGCGTTCTCCCTCTCCTTGTTGTCTCTCTCCCTCTGCCTCTTACTCATCTCGCTCCTCTTTCTCTTTGCCACCATGTCTGCCCGACCAAACTAGATCACACACGATACACGGCCAAACCATACCCAGCCTGACAGGAGCCGGCCGAACCAGACGATACGAGACGAGTGCGGGGTACCAGGGGGGAGGATGAGGAGGTATCTACGCATAAGCGGCGCCTTCCTCATATTCCTCCCTACCATTCCTCCCTTCTCTATCTTATTCCATCACGCTCTCATCCTCCAGCCCACGCCCCTGTTACTCCTCACGTTATCCCCCCTCCTCATACTCCACCTCCTGCTTATCCTCTTCCTTCTGCTTCCTTGCCACCTGCGAGCATGTTTTGGAATACCCCTCCTCCTCCTCCTCCTCCTCCTCCTCCTCCTCGCAGCCATCTAATGTCCAGCATATCGTAGATCATCACGCCAAAGATGAAGGATACATGTGGACTATGTGGATCACCATGCGCGCCGATGGAGCCCCGAATTATCACCTTCGAAAGAAGACCGCACGCCTGGTCGTACACGGTCGTCTGACATGACTGTGCCGCGTGTGATGTTCCCAACACGGTCAGGCAGACGGCTACAAAAAATGCAAGATGTCTGACGGGGGAAAGGGCGTCACAACAAACCATATTGAGGGCAGATGGCAGATGCAAGGACATTCCGTGCAACACGTACTGGAGGAATGTTGACACCATGAGCACTGCAATTTCCCACACGCGCAGCGGCAACCACAGAACCTCAATGACGCGCGGCCCCGACGCGCAGCTCATTGTTCGCCTTGTATGTGCTACGAGTAGTGGTTCGACTGTCAGGGGAGGCAGCCGTCGATCGGAAGAAATTTATAGAAACATGCAGTCGGACGGCGTTGAAAGTAGGCTGGGGTTCCACCCACCCCACGAAAAGAAGGAACATGGACAACCGTTTGATCTTAAAAGTGGGGAAGCACCTAAATCATAGGGGATGATTTGAACACACAGTAACATACCTTCGAATAAAACGCTGGTAATCGTGAGTGATCCGGTGGGGCTGGGTAAGAAACAACAATCGGCATGGGGGCCACATCGAAGTTTGCGGGACCGTGTAAATCAACTGAGGGGTTGTCAGATGGCATGGTGAAGTGTGGCATCGTCGGTCCCTCCAGGGGGTTCTGTGGAGACGGTGCCCCGCTCTCCATATCCGCTTCGTAGCATTTGTGCGACACCGAGCGCGGCACTTCACGCTGACCTGAAGGCGTCGCATGTAGCACACGGCGGCCTCCTGTGAAAACACATCTGAGGGAGAGAGCGAACAGCACGATGGAGGAGGACGGGCGGGGGCAGGCGACGTATGTGTGTGGAGTAAGCTGCACGCGCCTCTATTTGGCGTGCCCACACCTGCCCGCTCCCCTCGACCTGCCCGACTCCTGCTGCTTCGCCAAGCCTGGAAGCGACGTGAAAGTGGACGGATGTGTGCCAGTGGAGGAAGAGAGGAAGCAAATGGGACGATCAACCCGCTCCGAGCTCTCATGCGCTATGGGCTCGTAAACCATACAACAATTAGTAATTGTTGTATGGAACACAGCGGAATCAGGACGACCAATCCGCTCGCAAGCGCGCGAGTGCCCCCGCCCACCGGTGAGTGCACCCGAGCAGTGTCTGTGGCGCCCCCCGTGCGCAAGCCGTGCGAGGGCAGAGCATCCCGAATGCCACGACCGCCACGCGCAGGCTCCCGCCGCGCTCCCTTCCGGGGAGAGGTCCGCGCGGGCCTCTTCGATCGGCGCTGGACTGCCCTCCCCTGCCGCGCGCGAGCGCATCAAGGGGCGGCGCCGGAGGCGCCGCCATGGGGGGCCTGGCGCCGACCCAAGACACCCGCGCGGGCCGCCCCAGGAGGAGGGAGTGAGGGAGTGAGGGAGGAGGGAGGAGGGAGGAGGGAAGGGGCAGGAGGGAGGAGGGGAGGGAGTGAGGGAGGGAGGGATTGAGGGAGGGAGGAGGGGAGGAGGGGAGGAGGGAGGGATAGGATAGGGAGGGAGGGAGGGAGGAGGAGGGAGAAGGGGGGAGGAGGAGGCTTCCCCCAGGGGAGGGGCTCGGGTGTTCGTCACCGGGGGGCCAGTGGGCGGAGGGCGCAGCACCGTGCACCTCTCGTGCAGGAGAGGCCAGGATCGAACCGAGACGTCGGATCGGCGATCGAAACGAAGCAGATCGGCGGGAAAGGAGGCAGCCAAGACGGGAGAAGTACAATCGGTGGCAATCGGCAAGCTAGTAAGACCTCCGTGGAGACATCGGAATCCAAATCGGAATCCGGAATCGAACCGGAATCTGAAGCCATCGAAATCGAATCGAATCGGAGGGGTCGCAATGAGCCCCGTCGAACACTTCTGGGGCTCGCTGTGGGGTCAGGGCCCCTTTGGGGCCACTTTCCTGCAGTCCTCGCCCCCCCCCCCCCCCTGAATGGAAGTAGCGCTATTCCAAACACCGTTGAGGAGCAGTGGAATGGATGATCAAATATTGATTGCATTATCTGTGTTTCTTTTGACTACGTGTGGCTAGAGCTCCATCGATATCATTGAACACTCTTTGGGGCATGCCATGGACTGCGTACGCAGAGCCACGCGCTCGAGGGAAAGGCCAGGGCCCCGCAGATGGAGACCTCGAGGGACCGGACGCGGGCGCGCGCGAGAAAGCTGCGGCCGCGGGCCGAGCCAGTCTCCATCCTTCGAGCTGGGTGCCGACTGCAGACTGGTCGGGCGTTGGCAGAACTGGGATGGGTCCTCGGGGGTTCGAGGATGGGGTCCTGAGGAATGGGGTCCTAAGGACGAGGTGCCTCAGACAACGTAAGTCCACCCTTGGCTCCCTTCCTATCCTCAGTCGGGCGTTGGCAGAACTCGGTTTAGAGGGACCTGGTTTAGTGATGTGTACTGGGGGACGCCCCCACCCCGCCCCGTTCCACTAACAGGAACTGCCGTCACCCGAAAAAACACCAGCTACGGCAGACCCGGTGTAGTGATTCTGGCCAATTTAGGGGCTCCGGGGCCCTACCACTGACCAGGTCCCCTGACCCCGGGCCCTGGCTATACCCGAAATAGATTCACCTCACATGTTCCGTCGAATCTATAAAGAGTGCGTCGACTGCTCCGTAGATCTACGGTGCATTCGACGTGCGTCTCGTAGATTCGACGAACAGATCATATTCAGGGTCGGACGAATCAAATTTAGGGTCAATCAATTCTGTAGTCGATCCCCGACTCGAATCCAGCGCTCTCTCCAGCTGGATATCCCAAGCCCCAAAAGGAACAAGCTGATGGGCAGACATCAGGGGTGACTTTTCCGAAGTTCTTGGCGGTCTGTTTCTGGGTTTTCGGTCTGTTTCTGGCTTTTCTGTTGTTTGGCGTCGGTGCTCGGCGGCTTCTACCCTCGGGATGCCTTCCAGCGGCTGCGCCTCGCCGAGAGCGTTCAAGGAATGCCCAAATCGTCCCGGACGACCATCGCAAGTCATGAGAGAACCCGGGGATCTTCTGACCCGGGTCAATCCAGACCCGGGTCAGTCCAGCCTTGCAGAACCCTGCAAGATCCTGCGCCCAAGCGAGGGCCAATGCGAAGGATCCCGCAGGATCTTGCACCCAAGCCCGGGTCAGTGCGACCCTGGCCCTGCAGGATCCTGCAACTCCATATAGAAGGGTTGCGAAAACAATGTAGAGCAGAGAAGAAATGGGAGAAAGAAAGATTTGAAGGATGGAAGAAAAGACTAAGAAAAGAAACCCTAATGAAATATGAATCCAAACTCTTTGAGGCTGGTGTTTCTTTGACCTCCGTTTGCATTGACCCCCGCCTCAAGGCTCCCGACTGAGGAAAGGGCTCTCAGCTCGCTGGCCTATCCCCCCCGCAACGCAGCAGCTGCGGGCCGCCGCCGCGCGCCTCGCCCGGGTCGCCAGCGTCGGGTGGCGGCGGCAGCTCTTCGCGGCGCACCCCCTGGAGGAGCTCGTGCCTTCGGGAAAGGCAGCGGGCAGAGCTTCCAGGACGAGAGTGGTGTCATGATGCGATTGGCTCAGGATGGGTTCCGGGACTTCGGGAGCATCCAGCGGTCCTCGCTTCTGGAGCCAGGGCGGAACAACAGGGAATCTGGGAAATCTTTAAACGTATCATCATGACTTCTTGCTCCCCCGAGACATGGATGGGCGCGCTTGCGGAGCGGCTCGAGTCGGACGAAAGGGGGGAGGGTAGTAAGGGGGGGGGGCAATAAATCAGCTCGCGCAGCTGGTTTTCCCGGCGCCTCCCGGCGCCACAAGCGACCATGCATCGAGGGATGGGCACGGCGGCGGGGCCGAAACCAGCTGCGTGTAGCAGGTTTCGCGCCCCCCCTTTTCCTATCAGCCCCCGTTCGTACGGGGCGGCAGGGGGCTGGCCAGAAAAGGCCTTTAGGAAAAGGGAGGAACTCCTCTCTCGAGGGGGCAGGAAGGAGCAGCCTGGATTTACGCATTGTGTAGCCGCTACCAAGCAGTGCCAGCCAAAAACCCAAGACGGCGAACTTCAGATAAGCATCCTGACCAAAGCCTGAAAAATCCTGGATGGACCTGATACGGAACACAATGGCCGCCTTTGTGCCGCAGTGCAGAGGTCTACTCATCGCTTGCCCCAGCACGCGTAAGTTCCCTCGTTCTCGAGGTCCTGCCCTGACATAAGAAACGCTGTTCTGCTTTGCAAGATTACGACTATCGCCGTGTCGAGGGCTCCGGCCCAACCGGACGCTGCTCGATCGCTACGCACCGCAGACAAGGCTGCTTCCGCTCGCCGCGTGATGGGGGGCACCTGGGTGCGACGTGCGCGCGTATTGCGGCTCCGCCAAACAAGGGCGGGGCATGCTCTAACAAACCCACACGTTACGGTCGGGAACCATTGGATCGTGCGCCGCCACGGCGGCCCCGGCGACACGCTATCCTCGGCGAGCGGATGGCGTGCCGCTCTGCCCCGCGCGGCGGGAGGCCCGCGAAAGCTCGAGACGGTGGCGCTTGGGGGCCAGGAAGTGGAGAGCGTGTCGCTCCAAAGCGCGGTGGGCCATAACCAGCGTCGCGACACGAGATTCATAAGTTTCCGATCGCATCGTTCCCTCCGCGCTCGCCATCATGCCGAAAGTAGGCTCGAGACGCTGGCGCTGGGGGGCCAGGAAGTGGAGAGCGTGTCACTCCAAAGCGCGGTGGGCCAGAACCAGCGGCGCGACGCGAGATCCCAAAGTTCCCGATCGCATCTCGGGGGCGCGCAAACATGGATCAACGATCCATGAATTTGGCGCGCGGTCGCCAGATATCCATGGATCGGGGGAGGTGCCCTCCCCAGAGTGCGGCCGCTGCCGCCTCGTTCGGCGGCGGAAATCCGCGATTTCCCATGGAAGCGGGGCCTGTCGCTGATCCGCGCCCCCTTGATCCGTGTCTGCGGTCGCCTGAGCATCGTTCCCTCCGCCCTCGCCATCGTGCCATCGTTCCCTCCTCCTCCTCCTCCGCCTCCTCCTCCTTCTCCTCCTCCTCGTCCTCCTCCTCCTCCTCCTCCTTCTCCTCCCCCCGAGCGCGCGGCCTGATCTGCACGTACACTGCGCTGGAGGGCTCGAGCGCCAGGGCCCTGTCCGTCCCCCCCCCCCCCCCCGGGGCGGCCCCGTCGCCGCGCCAGGCTCTCTTCTGGGCGCTCTCGCCGGCACGACGCACCCGCTCCCGACGCCGTGCTCTTGGCTGGCACGGCACGTGGCGGGGCCGGCCCGCGCGAACGAGATCGCACACCTCGGCCCTGGAGCAAAAGTACGCTTCAGGCCGCTCATCGCTGCCGTGCTTCTGGGCTGCACGGCACGTGGTGGGCTGGCCCGCGCGAAGGAGATCGTGCACCTCGGCCCTGGAACAAAAGAAGTACGCTTCACGCCTCTCATCGCCATCACCCGCTGTGCAGCTCCAAGCCCTCCCGTGCTGTTGGGTCCTCCTCTGTGATTCGCAGCGCCGTGCGTCCCATCCGTCTCCTTCACCCCCCCCTCCTCAGCTTCGCCCTCGTCCTTGTCCTCTTCTGCCCCCTCCTCCGCCCCCCTCCCTGCCTCTGCTCTTTGTCCGCATGCCAAGTCGGGATTCCTCTCACACGCGTCGCGCCTTCATATGGAACTCCACTTGCGGCTTATCCTTGTTCCTTCTTATTGCATACCCCCACCTACCTCGTATTCTGGCCGATAGCAACCCAATCCGGGACCTCCCATCTGGACTGTAAAAAATCAATACGAAGTTGCCGTTTTTCTTCTCAACATCGTCTTTCTTGTCGCCGACGATGCGAACAACGTGGCAGGAATAGGACGCGGCGCACATCGCGCGCGGCAGTCGATCTGGGCCCGCCCATCCTGACTGTAAAAAATCAATACAAAGTCTGCGCTTTTCCCTCTCAGCATGGCCTGCCTTGTCGCCGACAGTGCGAACTATGTGACAACAATGGGACGCGGCGCACATCGCGCGCGGCCGTCAATCCGGGCCCGCCCATCCTGACTGCCAAAATCAATACAAAGTCTCCATTTTATCCTCTCAGAATGGCCTGCCTTGTCGCCGACGGTGCGAAATATGTGGCAGGAGTGGGACGCGGCGCACATCGCGCGCGGACGTCCATGCGGGCTGCGGGCCCTCCCATCCTGACTGTAAAAAAAAAACAATACAGAGTTGCAGTTTGTCCTTTCATCATGGCCTGTCTTGTCGTCGACGATGCGAAATGCGTGGCAAGAATGGGGCGCGGCGCACATCGCGCGCGGGCTTCTGGGGCAACCCCAAGGCGGGAGGGGCCACCTTACTTGTCAGAAACAATGCCATGCTGATTTTCCCTGCCCACATAGGTTTTCTTGTCGTCCACCCCGCAAAAGTGCATGGCAAGAGTTGGGCGCGGCACGCCCCCCTCCCCCCCACTCCTACTACTACTACTACTACTACTACTACTACTACTACTACTACTACTACTACTACCACTACCACTACTACTACTACTACTACTACTACTACTACTACTACTACTACTACTACTACTACTACAACTACTACTACTACTACTTGTACTGCTGCTGTATTTCTACTACTACTACTACTACTACTACTGCAACAACAACAACAACTACTACTACTACTACTAGTACTCGTCTTATGGCTATTGGTAATAGTTCCTCTACTACTACTACTAATACGACTACTACTGCTGCTACTCCTACTGCTGCTACTACTACCACGACTACTACTACTACTGCTGCTACTACTACTACTACTACAACTACAACTACTACTACTATTACTGCTACGACTACTACTACTACTACTACTACTACTACTACTACTACTACTACTACTACTACTACCACTACTACTACGACGGCGACTACTACTGCTACTGCTACTGCTACTACTACTACTACTACTACTACTACTGCTGCTACAACTTGAGCTCCCCCTCTTCCTCCTCCTCCTCCTCCTCCTCCTCCTCTTATCAATGCTACTGCAACTGCTACAACAATTACACCTGGTACTACTACTTCTACTACTACTACTACTACTACTACTACTACTACTACTACTACTACTACTACTACTACAACTACTACTGCTACTACTACTACTACTACTACTACTTCTACGACTACTACTTACTACGACTACTACTACTAGTACTACTACTACTACTACGGCTACTACTGTGACTACTACTAGTACTAGTACTAATACTACTACCACTACCACTACTACTACTACTACTACTACTACTACTACTACTACTACTACTACTTACTACTACTACTCCTGCTACTACTACTACTACGACTACTTCTACTACTACTACTACTACTACTACTACTGCTACTACTACTACTACTACTACTAATACTACGACTACTACTACGACTACTACTACGGCTACTACTACGGCGACTACTACTACTAGTACTCGTACGACGAGTGCTACTGTAACCATTGCTACGACGACTACTACTACTACTACTACTACTACTATTACTACTACTACAACTACTACTGCTACTACTTGTTCAGCAAATTGTACAACCAATGGCATTACTAATAGTCTAGTAGTCATACAAGTATTACTAGTATTTCTACTTCCATAGTGCCACTACTCTGTACGGCTACTCGTACGACTACGCTTACTACCTGTAGTACTTCTGCTTACACTACTAGTAGTATTACTCGTACTACTAGTACTACTACCTAGTCGTACCCCCACTCTACTACTACTACTACTACTGCTACTACTTCTACTTCTTCTTCTTCTTCTACTACTACTACTATTACTACTACTACCACTGCCACTACCACTACCACTACTAGCATTACTACAACAACAACAGCTACTACTACTACTACTACTACTGCTACTACTACTACTACTGCTACTACTGCTACTACTACGACTACTACGAGTAATACGACGACGACGACTACTACTACTACGACTACTACTACTACAACTACAACTACTACTTCTACTTCTACTTCTACTTCTAGTTCTACTTATACTTCTACTTCTGCTGCTTCTTCTACTACTACTACTACTACTACTACTACTACTACTACTACAGCTACTACTACTACTACGACTACTACTACTACTACTACTACTACTACTACTACTACTACTACTACTACTACTACTACTACTACTACTACTACTACTACTACTACTACTACTACTACTACTACTACTACTACTACTACTACTACTACTACTACTACTACTACTACTACTACTACTACTACTACTACTACTACTACTACTACTACTACTACTAGTACTACTACTACTAGTACGACTACTACTACGACTACTACTTCCACTACGCGCCAGCACCCAGTTGCGCCAGCATTGCTTCTTATGTTGTGGGGGGCGGAACGTGCCCGTTGTTCCTTTCAACATGGCCAGTCTTGTCGTCGACGATGCGAAATGCGTGGCGGGAATGGGACGCGGCTCGCATCCCGCGCGGACGTCAATGCGGTGTCCTGGGGTATCCTCCACTTGCACTGAAATGCCCGCGCAGTCCCAATTGTGCCATGACTGTTTCTTATGTTGTGGGAGGGCGGGTGGGAATGGGCATGCCATGCTTGACTCGCTCGAGCTGGCTAGCTTGACCTCACCATAGTGAACCCCCCGCCCTTTTCGGCACACTCATCTCGCGGATCGCGCCCCACAGGGAACTCCACCTATGGCCTCCGTGGGGCACAGTCAGCTCGTATGGTGAGGACGCACGATAAGGATGCAAGGGCCTTGGAGGCCATGTCAACAGTTGCGGCTTATCCTTGTTCCTTCTTATTGCATACCCCCACCTACCTCGTATTCCGGCCGATAGCAACCCAATCCGGGACCTCCCATCTGGACTGTAAAAAATCAATACGAAGTTGCCGTTTTTCTTCTCAACTTCGTCTTTCTTGTCGCCGACGATGCGAACAACGTGGCAGGAATAGGACGCGGCGCACATCGCGCGCGGCAGTCGATCTGGGCCCGCCCATCCTGACTGT
>CAUYUJ010001803.1:590159-620159 GCA_963575745.1 Prorocentrum cordatum
CGGTGTCCTGGGGTATCCTCCACTTGCACTGAAATGCCCGCGCAGTCCCAATTGTGCCATGACTGTTTCTTATGTTGTGGGAGGGCGGGTGGGAATGGGCATGCCATGCTTGACTCGCTCGAGCTGGCTAGCTTGACCTCACCATAGTGAACCCCCCGCCCTTTTCGGCACACTCATCTCGCGGATCGCGCCCCACAGGGAACTCCACCTATGGCCTCCGTGGGGCACAGTCAGCTCGTATGATGAGGACGCACGATAAGGATGCAAGGGCCTTGGAGGCCATGTCAACACTTTGCGAGCGGGGCGCGGCCAGCGAAAGCGGCCACGGATGGGCCGAAGGGGAAGGATGCAAGGGTAAGCTTGGAAAACCAACTCATCCTTACCATGCGGGCTGACGGGGCCTATCACAGCGCCCCCCCCTACCCACCTGGACACGCCCCTCACGCAGATCGCGCCCCAAAGGGGGCTGCACCTGTGGCTGCTGTGGGGGTACTTCGTACGGCGCCCCCCCGCGCCCGTGTCGGCACGCCCCTCGTGCAGATCCCGCCCTCCTGGGGGGCTACACCTACGGGGGGTCTTTGGGGATACATCGCATAGCGCCCCCCGCCGCGCTCATGTCTGCACACCCATCACGCGGATCGCGCCCCGTCGGAAGCTCAACGCGCCGCTGCGCCCCCGCTCCGCGCACCCCTGTCCGCACCGCCCGCCGAGCCCAATCCTGGCAGCGAGCGTCGCGTGATGAGGGCCGCGCCTTGCACCACACGAGGCTGCACAGGCTTGGGCCACTGGCCAGGCGCACTTCAAAGGCCTGCTGCTGGAAGTATCCAGACGGGATCGGCTTAGCAACTCCACATGGTGCATCATTTCTCCACCTCCTTCTGCATGTGCGCTCTCTCTGCAGCTGTTCAGCCGTGCGCGCCGTTCCCGCCCTTCCTGTCGATGAAACCCAAGGCCTGCTCCTTCTCGTCCCTGAAGGCCTGTGCGGACTAATTCCCAGGTCAACTTTCCAGTCGGTTCCGCCAAGCACTAGCACAACTAACATCATCCCTGTTAAGAAGAGGCGGTCTTGACTATGATAATGTGCTAACCTTCGACCGCTCGAGGCCACGAGCAAGTAACACGGGTCCTCTGGCACCTAAGCGATCAAGACGACAATGCTCTGCCTGTAGCTTGGAATCCAAACAATGTGGCCAATGCAGGCAAACACGAACCACCGGCAACAGATACTAAAGGGGCGACGCCGGCTTCTAGCATAGTGCCAGGGAACCGGCAGATACGAGGCGAAGGTGGACGGGGCAGAGGTCCAGAGCTGTGCTGCCAGTTTCGGGCGGGAAGGCCTGGCATGTTCTGGCGCCGACGCTCCCTGCATCCGCCTCGCCCTCCTGGGCGAGAAGACGCCGCCCAAATCGGGCAGCACGCGATAAGGTGGTCTGGTCGACACGCTATGCGCTGCGAGCTGATGGCGTGTCGCTTCGCTCCGCGGGGCGGGAGACCGGGAAGAGCTTGGGACGTTGAAGCTTGAAATGGGAACCTGGTTAGAATGTCGCGCCGAGGCGTGGTGGGCCCGAACCCGCGGAGTGACACGCTCAGCAGACGTTCCCGGCCGTAGGTGCGTGTCGCTCAAGTCAAACGGTTCGAAACCCCACACATCTGCTCACGTGCAAGGAGCACTCAACTCGACCCACGGTGACCTCAAACGGCCAGGACCAGGACGAGCATAAACAAACGAAGCAGTGGCCCTGGGAATTCAGCCGCTCTCGAAATTTGGATGCGAGATCGACTGCAGGATTGATTGACACAGCAATTAAAGACATTAGCCGAAGCTACAAATAGGTTGAATTCTTAGACAGACGAACATTCAACGTATTTGCTGTATACTCGATGGATATACACACATGTGTATATATGTATATATGTATGTATGTATGTGTATATATATATATATATATATATATATTCCTTCCACCAGCGAAGTTACAAGGAAACATCTGGCATGTCACCGTTCCCCCCCCGCCGGGTTGGGGAGGTATACGCCTTCGGCCCCCCCTGATTCGAAGAGGCCCCCAAGAGAGATCCAGAATGCGTTCAGACGGCCCAAGGAAACCCTACGAGAGCGCCCCGGGGCTTACATCGGGTTCCCCAGACGGCAAAGGATACTTCCCAGACGGCCTCAGAAAGGCCCGAAATGGCCTCAAGACGACCCGAGCGAGAGCGCTTCGATAGCCCAAGACGGCTTCTTCACGACCAGAGAGGATTGAAAGCGGCCCAAGAGGCCCCCCAGAGGGCACCCAAGAGGCAACAGTCATCAAACTCCTTGCGTGAAACGTGCATTATTAGCATATTCGCTTCTCCGGCTTTGACAGCGTCCAAGATGGCCCAAGAGGCCCCCGATATCGCCCCAAGGCGGCCCAAGAAGCCCCCAAGAGAGTCCCAAGACGGCCCGAGAGGGCTCCGAGACTGCCCAAGAGAGCCCTAAGACGGTCAAGAGGGGCCCCAGAGGGTCCCACAGGGCCACAGGGGCCCCAAGGGAGCTCCAAGGGGCCATGGGAGGCCCCCTGGACGGCCGAAGAGGGCCCCAAGAGGGCTCCAAGGCGGCCCCAGCCACCCAGGACGGCCCACGAGAGGGCCCACAGCCAGCCCAAAAGAGCTCCCAAAGGACCCCCAAGAAAGCCCAAGATGCCCCCAGAGTTTCCAGAATGCTCCCAAAAGACTCCCAGGAAGTTTCCCAAGGCTTCAAGAGGCCCCCGATTCGCGATACATCTCAGGACTTCAAAAGGCCCCACAAACAAACGCCGCCAGGCCCCGAGAGGCACCACAAACGCCCTGGACTCACGATCCAGGTCAGGGGTGTGCCGACATGGGCGAGGCGGCGGGATGTGAACCTTGGCTCTGGGGCCGTCGTGCAACTCCCTGTGGGGTACGATCCGTGTGAGGAGACAGTCGACATGCGCGGGGACACGACGTTATGCGAATCCTCCCACTATGGCCGCACGTGAATTACATCCCTCTGGGACACGATCCGCGTGATGGGTGTGCCGAACTGGGCGGAACGACGCCGTGCGAACTTTGACACTGGACCCGAAAGTGGAGCTCCCAGGGGACGCTACGTGAACCCTGCCTTCATACGGGGCCGTAGGATCGTCGCTTGCACTCCTTCTCAGCTTTCCCACAGCCCACTTCTCCTGCTCCCCTCCTCCCCCCTCCTCTTCCTCCTCCTCCTCCTCTTCGTTCTCCTCCTCCTCTTCCTTCACCTCCTCCCCTTCCTCCTCCTCCTCCTTCTCCTCCTCCTCCTCCTTCTCTGCACCTCGCACCCCCGCCTGACTCTCCTCGTGCTTCTCCTGCTCGTCGCCTCACTCCTCCCCCTCCTCCTCCTCCTCCTCCTCCTCATATTGTTCTCCAGCGACCTCTGGAACCGAAATATGATTATCAGTGTCCGTTCAAATTGCTTCTTCATTCTCCACATCCTCCTCGACATCCTCCTTCCCCTCCTCCTTTCTTCCCCTTTCTTCCCCCCCTCCCCCATCACTCTCTACATCCGTCTTTTGCGAGCGCCACCTCTGGAGCGAGACAACTGGCGACCGCAGCTGTCGTCCCTTCGTGCTGGGCGAGTGCCGAAGCTGGCGTTCGGTTTGGACGGAACGCGTCGGGTCTGTTGCCAATCGGGGCTGCGCCGGGTTAGCCTCCCCAACGTCAGGTTCGGGAATGTGTCGTAGCAGCACTGCGGCTACATCGATATGCGAATCGCAGGGTCAATACCACATGGAGGTGCATTAGAAGGCGACGCGCAGCGAGCCAACATAACCTTTTTTTTTTATATATGTAGACATAGCTATAGACATGCACAATCATTTACATACATATGTTTATATACATAGTTGTATGGGTAGATAGACCAGCACGCACACACATGCGTATATAGACATACATGGGTATGTATAATTCGAGCGATCGCTAAACCGATACCTACATATAACTATTCGATACCAATTAGGACATCAAACATGTAGTTGATCTCAGTTGATCTCCTAATCGAGAAATGTGTGAATACTTACCCCAGTGCGACCCTACCTAGAAGTTGGAGCCCCTAGGAAAGCAGCATTAGTTGCTATGCTATGCTATGCGATGCCATGCTATGCTATGCTGCGCTATGCTATGCTATACTATGCTATGCTATGCTGCGCTATGCTATGCTGTGCTGTGCTGTGCTGCGCTATGCTATGCTATGCTATGCTATGCTGCGCTATGCTACGCTATGTTGGACTATGCTATGATATGCTGTGCTGCGCTATGCTATGCTACTCTATGCTATGCAATGCTGTGCTCTGCTGTGCTCTACTACGCTAAAGCTCGGCGAAGCTAAGATGAAGGTAACCTAAGCTAATACAAACCTGAGCTAAGATGAAGCTAAGCTAAGCTAAGACGAAATAGGCTAAGCTAAGATGAGATAAGCAACGCTAAACTAAGGGGACACAACCGGGGGAACCGCGGGGCGGATACTGGGGGAACCGCCCGGGGCGGGTTCCACTGCCCGGCCCTTTAAGCTACGAAGTAAGAACCCTTCTAGGCAGAGCCTAGGTAGGGAATAAGCGACGTGCTCATATCCCAGCATCGGCGCCAGGGGTTCGAAAGCTCGACGCTGCGCCTCTCTGCGCCACGGACTGCTCACAACGGCGCTCGGAATCTCAAGATCAACGCGGGCGTGGCGCGCCGCCAAACCCCGCGAGACATCCTTCCGCCGCCGACTTGCCCCCTCCCGCCTCTCGGGCCGCTCTGCCCGAGTTCGGGCTCCAAGTCACCCGACTTCGCCCATCGCGCCCCGCGATACGCGGCGCGCGGTCATCTTTGATGGGCCTGTTTTCCACCACCACCACCATAAGTTGGGGGGGGAGGAGGTGGAGGAGGAGGAGGCGGAGGAGGAGGTGGAGGGTGAGGAGGAGGAAGGCCCCTTCCCCCTCCAACTGATGGTGGTGGTGGTGGTGGTGGAACGCCGGCCCATCAGCCTCCGCGCCCTCGCGACCGGAGCCTGCCCGACCCGGACCGCGGTACGCGCGAGGCACGGCGCTCTTCGCGCCCCGAGGGGTGACCCGGATGCTCACCGCCTGCTCGTCCCTGGCGTGCGCGATTTGGCGGCGCGCACAAAGAGGGGGGGGGGGGGGGGAGGAGGGGCTTCTCCGAAGGAGGCTGCTTCTTAGAAGGACACGGCCTCACATCTACAGATCAGGCCCGCGCCTTCCAAGTGGCTGGGGTGCCTCCGAGAAGCCCCCCCCCCCTCCCCCCACCCCCCTTCTGCGCGCGGCTGATCGCAAAGTAGCTACTCGCAAATGGCATGGATCCGCCGCGGGGGATTTGCGATACATCACGTCGAGGCAGGCGTTTGTTTTTAGGACCTTTTGCGAGCAGGCACCTTGCGAGTAGTGGAACGCGCTCGGTGAGTCCCTGACGTGCTGGGTTCTGGCGCCCCCCCTCCGCATCCTGCCCTCCTCCGCTCACTGTCTCTCGCCGCGCGTCCGCTGCAACCAGCAATCCCAAATGCCCCTGCGCGATCCGAGGGTCCACCGCGGTGCATCGACCACGCGCCGGCAGTTGAGCCCCCCCGAGCTCAGGATTCTGCGCCAAGAACATCCTGGACGGACCCCCAGATCGGCTGAGTGCTTTGGACAAACCGAATGGACTTCCCCAGGCAATAGGGTCGGCACTGGATATGACGAGCGGCACCGGACATGTTGTGATAAGGGGCATCTGCAGTCGCACCCTCGCCCTTCGATTCTGCGAGCGAAGGGCTTCTCTGAGATAAGGATGAACGCAGCGTGAGTGCAGAGCGGTAAAGCACATGTTCGATCGGCCATGTGGCCACATGAACACTCTAAGGTAATAGCTGGCCAGTTGCCCTATCAAAACGCGCTGGTCCCTTGTCGGCAGATTCGCACGCGTCCTCGGCTGTGGCACGTGTGGCGCTGTGGGCCGCAGAATTACTTCATTGCGTCAGCACGTACGGAAGTGCTGGAATGCTCCCATGATGTGCAGAGAGCTCCTCAACGTTCATCCGCCTCCAAAAGGATGGCGCACAGATCATGGCTGCCAATGTCCACTGCTCTTTGCAATGGCCGCCCCAACGTGAGCCCGACATGTAACAGTAGTCCCTAGCCCTTCCCCCCGCGGGTCTGCTCTCTGCCCGTTGTCTCTGAATCCGAGATGGTCGTGCTGCTGCCCTGCTCCCGGCTTTCTCGCAAGGGAGCCCAACATTGAATCGGTAAGTCGGATCGGCGATCGACATGAATCGGATCGGCGGAAACAGCGGCAGCCAAGTTGGGCGAACTCTAAGCGGCGGAAATCGGCAGGCAAGTAAAAGCCTCCGTTGAGACATCGGAATCCAAATCGCAATTTGACATCAAATTTGATCTTAGTTCGGGCATGTCCCCCATACAGGCGGATTTCGGACGACAAATTTTAAGATAGTCAAAGAAATACCCCCAAATGGCAAAACACAATAAAAAACACAGTCCTCCCAATACTATTTTTGCCTATTTTTGAATATGCCTGCTGTAGAGGGACAGGCCCGACTTACATCTGATCGGAATCGACAGCCACCTGCATCGAACCGAATCGGGTCAGAGGGGTCGGAAGGAGACCTGCCCTCGCCCCCGCCCCCCCAGGCGGCTGGCGTGCAGCGTGGCGAGGTTCGCGAGGCACACGTGCAGGGATGGGTCCTGCAGCGGAATGGGAAACAAGCGGAACAAATCATCGCGCCCTCCGTTGCACCAGAGAAAAACCCCAATCAATGGATGGTTTCCGCTGACGAGATCGACCAAGAACTCGGGAACCTGGGATCCCGAAACCTACCGAAATCGGCCCGGAACCAATAACCGAGAACCCAAGAACCCGGAACTGGGAACCCGGGAACCCAGCCTGCCACCAAAATCGGCGGGTAACTTTCGCCAAATCTTTCAACTTCTGCTAGGACCCCTCCAATGCAAGCACAAATTGGGGAACTTTGGAGACGGATTCGCCTCGACGGCTCGGAAAGGAGGGGTCGACCCTCTGAAAACTGGTGAGGGTCAGCAAGAATGCCACGCCAAGAGCGGTGTTGCACCGTGCCGGAAAATGAAAGCAGCTGGTACTGAGGAGAGCAATCCCTGGGGCCACCTCGCGTACCCCTCTGCAATGTGGCGCGAGGTGGGCGTGGAAAGGATCGACTCCGCGGGTCGAAGGCGCAGGCGGTGCACTGTGGGAGGCCAGTGTCAAATCCTGCTCCTCCTCCGTCGGACCCCGGCTGAGACGTCTTCCCCCGATCTCTGGCTGATTCACAGCCTGATCCTGATTTGGCTCCAGCTGGCCGGCTCGTCCCAACGCACGGGGCCCCGTCGACTGAAGCAAAGACGATAACGGGATTGTTGAAGCAGATTGCTATGCATTAGCGCGCTGGCAGGTGGTCCAGGGCCCCAAGGACATCGCCAACCCAAGTCTAGGAGCTGACTTGAAAGCTACGTCACTGGATCCACCGTTCAACCTCTTTGCTGCCACATGTGAGTGCACCATCTTGCCTGCATCAGAAGCAGAATCGAGCACCGCAGCACTCGCGTAAGCCCCATTGATCGAGGAAGCAGCGGGACGGGAAAGAAAAACATCTGGGGGGGAGGGTATTGGGCGTGTGGGAAGGAGTGGAGGATAGGGAAAGAACACTCAGCGGAAGGGGATGCTGCAGAGAGCATAGGGGCGGGAGCGGGGGCTCCAACTCGACAGCTGCGGTGTACGCATCCACGGCCTGGCTGCCACACGGCGCAATGTAAGAGGATGCGGAGTACCGCAGGAGGGAGAAAGACGACGACGCGAAACATCACGAACAGAAGCACGAACTTGTTAAATCGAACGCCCAGCCTGGGCCTAACTTTATCAAGTCGTATCAATCTTGTCATCCAGACGAACTCCACAAGCCGCAAGCTAGCACCGTCCCTGTGATCAATCAATGCGCGAATCGCGTGCGTACGCGCCGTTCAACTCTTCTGGCTCGTGTGAAACACGGCGATCCGCAGATGTGCTCCTAATATTTTAAGATCAAGTGCAATGGAAATTCCGAAACGGCATTTAAAAGACGATGTGGAAGCCACAGGCCACGCGGCCATGCGTGAGACCCTTCCCGCCCCCGACCTCTTCCTCGGTCGCAACCTCATCGTGTACCTGTGGCCTGTGTGTACGGTCCTCTATATTAAGTTTTTGAGGGAGAAGATGGGAGCGGACCGCAATATTCAAGAACCACCGTCGTAACGCGAATGCCGGTTGCATTTGAAAGCCGTTTTCTTCCTCACCAAGTGTTTGGAAACGGACGCAGGAAACGACAGTGCAGATAACACAAGATACGACTTCGCTGGAAAACGTATCACCCTCGTGCCAGAGAGCCTGCAGCAGTGCAAAGATGATGTCAAAAACCTGCAGTAGCCCCGGACTCGGGCAGGAGAGGGGAGGAGGGAGGAGGAGGCAAGGAAAGTAGGAGAGCACTGAGCAAAACCCTGTGAGTCATCACCAGCCGACTCCTGTGAATCTGGGCGCCCCGCTGACCAGAATAAGGCGTGCTCCCAAAGTGTCGCGCTCATTGGCGACTCAGTACAACACACACTGAAATAAGGCGCTGGGCAGCGTGGAATTGCCTGCAGCGCTCCTTACCATATCTCTTCCACTCCCTTTGCATTTCCCACGTCTTCCATTTAAACCCTGTCTCACAGTTACGTCGCCTCCTTTGCCCTCCTGAGTGTTGCTTGGAAGCCTTTTTATTTTTCCTTTCGGGCTCTCTGCCACAGCCTTGGTATGCCACAGCCTTGGCACCCAGGGCTCCCCTTCGACTTCCCTTCAGCAGCCCCTGACAACTCTTATGCAGCCCAGCCCGAACTTTCGGTCCACACAAGAATCGGGTAGAGGGATCCTTACGCAGCTTGACTAGGTGGTTGTTCCACAATAGTTTGCGTGTCCCATGCCCACGTGCACAACGGCTTACGTGCCCCACGTTGCCCGCGTGTCTGCAACGGTTATCCTTGAACCCATGAGTATACATCCCATCGGCAGCAAAGATCTCGAACATTCTGTCATGCCCACCAATGTTACCAATACGCGCGCAATGGCACTGCCAACATGTCAACATCAAAACGACGGTAACAACCATCGACAACTTCGATAAGCATTATGTGGTAATGACGATGATGCTCGTGATGGTGACTAGGACTAAGATTATGATTATGATGATGATGATGAAGATGATGATGATGATGATGATGATGATGATGATGATGATGCTGATGATGATGATGATGATGATGATGATGATGATGATGATGATGATGTTCGTAATGATGAAGCAGATGATACTCTCCCCTCCCCTTCCACTCGTCCATCCGTGCATGCTGCACTGCTCTCTCCCAACAGCCAAGCGCCCCTGAGACGTCGTCCAAAGACTGGCGCGCAATGCCCAAATGTGCCCACACCTGCACCGATCAATCCAAAGTACAATAATGGCGAGGGAAGGGGATAACTATAACTCTGTGATTCTCTGCCCGCACACTAGTGAATGGGACTTGACCCGGGATGCGATGGCTCACGCACTACATGCCTTTCCACTATTGAATGCGCACGCAGTGTGGAAAGGACATCAAGGACAACAAACAATGATCTGATACAAAGAACATGCATGATCTGTTCTGGGGTAAAGAGGAGCAGTGAAAAACCTAGCCAGAACGAGAAATGTGTGTAAGAAGAGAGAGAGAGAGAGAGAACAAAACAGAAACTGAGAAAGAGAGAGAGAGAGAGAGAGAGAAAGAGAAAGAGAGAGAGAGAGAGACACACACACCTGTCTGTACAAAGATAGAGAGAGAGGGCGAGAGAGGGACAGAAAGAGGGAGAGAGAGAGAGAGAGAGAGAGATATCATGAGTGAATAAGGTGACGAGGAGCATGCGCAAACATATACATGGAGTTGTGGGAAGTTGTGAGAAGGGGTTGGCCCAAGCGCTGGCAAGCTGCCATCGAACGTGAGGCTTCCAGGACTACGGATGGGCAGAAAGAGATCACGGTACCGAGGAAACGGCTCCAATACCAGGCAAATTTCGGGTTTCGCTCGGTGCGGGCCGATTTGCCGGACGTCCTCTCGACTCCAGCAAGGTGGGGCGTCAACTTGACATCCTGGTAGTCGGAACTGCTCTGCGGCGTGGGTCTGCTAGCCTGGATGGACCCTGTGATAAAGTCGGACATTGCCTTCGCAATGCCTCAGTACGTTTGTGCCTGTGGGTGAACTTCCCAGAATTGGGCGTTGGCTGAACTGGGCTTAGTGGGACCTGGTTTAATGATGCGTACTGGGGGACGCCCCCCCCGCCCGTTCCACTAACCGGAACTGCCGTCACCCGAAAAAACACCAGCTACGGCAGACCTGGTTTAGTGATTCTGGCCTGTCTGGGGGCTCCCGGGCCCTACCACTAACCGGGTCCCCTTACCTGGGGTCCTGGCTATATCCGACAAAAGATCGTCGCCTGTCCTCCTCCACCCGCCTCGGGACAAGCTGCATACGCCTGTACCACGACGAAGGAGCGGCAGCCACGCTGCAGTCATACCCAGGCGCTGCCCGCAGGCAAGCGAGCTCCCTGCCGACGCGCCCATGCTTTTCCCCCTTGGTCGTGGAGAGGACCCCTGGGGGCCCAGGGGTGCCGTCGCCGCCTTCCCTCGAACACCCGCCCAGCGCCGCCACTGATCCTCCCGCTGCCCGTGGCAAACAATTTGGACGCCCGAAATGGGTACGGAAAAAAAAGGTTCAATGCCCAAGAACAAATGTTGCTCCAAACCAACAGCGGCCGGTGTTGGGCAGGCGGCCTTCTGTCTCAAACGGACACCGCCACGGCGGCGCGGACAGCGAGTCCTGTTCGAAATGAGCAGGAACTGCTGTTGGGCACTGTGCCCGTGCTTTCCGTGCCCACCTCGTTCGTGCCGAGGCAGGCCGTGCGCGTGCCTCCGCCCGCGCCTGCGGCGGCACCGCCGCCTGCTCGGCGCCCCCCATGGCCCGCAGCGCGGCGCGGAGGAGCGGCTCGGCCTGCGGAGGGCCCGCTGCGACCTCGCCGTCTGCCACGGAGCCGCAGCCCGGCACAGAGGGTGGGCAGCCCCTCCCCGGCCCCAGCTCCTGCCGTCGCTCGGACGTCCATTGCCCGTGCATGTGTCGGTTTCGTGCGTGTTTGTTGTTTTGCTCGATGGTCCAGGATGGTCCTCGAGGATTCTCGCCGAGGGTTTTTTTTTGCAATCCTTGTTTTTTTTGCAATCCTTCGTTCATGGTTTTTTTGCAATCCTTCGTGCAGGATGGTCCTCGAGGGTTCTCGCCGAGAAAAAATGCGCACGTCCGAGCGATGCCAAGGCCTTCGCCCCAGGCGTGAAGCACCATGCCCGCTGCACGCGTGCTATGCACCACCAGGGCGGCGCACGCACCCCCAGGGCAGCCACTCTCGACCCCACCTGCAGCCAGAGGCACTAGCAACGTGAAAAGAGGCACTGATACAGCAATAAAAAAACGCCCTGTTCCGCAATGTACCGTGTTGTGTGTTCACGTTTCCATGCATATATCTGTATTTACGAGTGTGTATAGCAACTCATCTCCTCTCTAAGGCTCATGAAACATACATTGCCCCATGGCTCTCCCAATCGTGATCCCAGGTCTTGTTCGTATCTGTAATGAAGAGCCAGCTGACGCCGAGCATTTTCTGCGACATGTTAAAGCTGCCTGCCTGCTGTTGCAGCAACTTGCGATAGAAGCGCAGACTTCATGCGGCCACTCCAGAAACTTCATCTTACCTGTCCAGGGTCATTTTGCTCCACTCTTACAGGAAACAACTTCGGAGCGGTTACTACCGTAGTGCGTACGAGCTGCAATTCATAGTTCCCGAAATCGTAAGTCTGGCAAGAAACTGCAAACCACACAACACCCACCTGGACCGAATGCAGGACCGTGACATCGAGAACAAACTTAAGAAAGGTCGCCTAACATACTCTGTGGTGAACTGCAGAACTACGTTTGCAAGACTACGTGTACGTATGACTTGCAACATCTTGGCGTTCTGATTTCGATAACGTACGGACGGATTCAAAGTACGACAGGTACAACGCGCCGCGCAGACATTCCTTCGCGAACGCGTGCTTGCGAAATCATATGTGCCGTACACGCAGCACTGCACTCCGGGCACCTCGTACTGCCCCTCCTTTCCCTCTTTCCGCCGCCTGTGGACGAAAGAAGGTGACGGGGGAGGAGGGACGAGGGTAAACGGGCCCAGGGAGACATAAACAAATATACACATATCCCAGGATCCCCCATACTTGTCAACATTATATGAATCTTCGTGTTCCCCATCACTTCCCGTATTCTCAACTATTTCCATGGAGCCCTACCTCTATGTGTGCCCGTGCGAATCTTCTCCCCCAGAAGAGCTATATAATTTGTTTCGTTCGCGGTCATGTCGGGCGTCATGCGGGGGGAGGGGGGAGGACCAGAGGGGGCATAACGTAGCGCCCGCGCCCAAGACTGGCGCCGAACGCACTGCGGCAGTACCGGGACGCACTGAGCGGGGGAGCGTTGCGTTATGGGGAGGGGGAGACAGGGGGGGAGGGTAGTAGATGGCATAACACGCGTTATGGCCCAGAGGGTTAACAATTACACCAAAGGGAAACCCCAATCAGTGGATGGTTTTCGCTGAAGAGATCGACCGGGAACCTGGGAGGAGCGCGGGAACCCAAAACCCACCGAAATCGGCAATCACCCGGAACTCGGGAACCCAGCCTGCTACCAACATCGGCGGGAAACTTCCCCCAACTCTGTCAACTTCCGCTAGGACCCCTTCAGTGCAAGCACGGATTGGAGAAAAACACTCTCGAGAGGAGAGAGGGGGGGGCACGTCAGGGCGAGAGCGCTCCGCCGCCAGACGAGCGGGCTGGAACTCACTCGCAGCAACGCGCGTGGCTCCTCCTCCTCCTCCTCCTCCTCCTCCTCCTCCTCCCTCCCCCTCCCCCTCCCTCTCCTCCTCCTCCTCCTCCTCCTCCTCCTCCTCCTCCTCCTCCTCCTCCTCCTCCTCCTCCTCCTCCTCCTCCAGCGCTGTGCGCGCCTCCGGCCGTCGAGCCGGTGGGCGCCGCGAGCCAGAGCTCCCCGCGGGGAGCCAGGGGACGAGGGGGCGGCGAAGGAGGAGGAGGAGGAGGAGGAGGAGGAGGAGGAGGAGGAGGAGGAGGAGGAGGAGGAGGAGGAGGAGGAGGAGGATAGGAGGAGGGAGGTGTGAGCGACGTACAGAATCAGGCGGGGACGAGGGAGAGCAAGACGGAACGAAGGATGACCCGAGGGGGTAGAGGGACGATGTGCTGTACTAGGTGCGCTGGCACATTTGGAAAGACACGCGCCGAGTACCTGTATTCGTCCGGGGCAGTCTTGCTCAACGTATGTTCGCCTTACAAGGAGGGTCAGCAGCGTCTACGTGTGTGTGTGTGTGTGTGTGTGGCTGGCGTGCCACCTCCTCGCCAATCATGCCCGGAGGTGCTGTATGGCGGTAGGCGCGTTGGATCCTGAGTGATTCTCGAGGGCCCGGGCGCGTCCGCGCGCTTAGCGCTTCGACTCACTCCGCCTCGTCGCCGAGCGCGAGGCCGCTACCACCAAACATGTAAGTGTGTGTGTGTGTGCGTATGCGTGTGCGTGTGTGTGTGTGTGCATGTGTGTGTGTGTGTGTGTGTGTGTGTGTGCGCCCCTGCCCGAACCTCCGCCCGACAAACACTTCACTGCCCCCCCTCCCCAAACGCGCCGGCCTCCCGGAAGCGCGACTGCTCGCTCAACGCCCGCGCGGCCTGGAACGCCTGGCCGCGAAGGGACAGGATCATTCGGCATCGAGTCGGAAGATCGGATCGGACCGGAAAGTCAGGCGAGGCCAGGACGAGGGTAACATCGGACGAGGAGGATGCGAGAATCTCTGAGATCCGGCGGCTCTGGAGGATGTCTCGGGCGCCGCGGCCTTCTCAGAGCATCGGGGAAAACTCTGAGAGCGTTCTGGAAAGCTCGGGAACGGAATGATCCTCGTCCTAGCCCCGTCCGAGAATGTACGCCGAATCGGGCCGACTCGGCACAGAGTCTAGATCGAGTCGGGTCGGCTGCGCCAGGATGCACAGTAAGGCCCACGCGAGCATCGGGCCGTATCGGATCGTCGGCGAATCGAATCGGATCGGGCCGGCTGGAATCCACATCGAATCGGATCCATCGGGCCGCAATCGACATCGGATCGGGTCGATCGGATCCGAATGGGCCCTGGAGAAGAGGGGCCATCGAACGGAAGCGTGCGGCCCCCGCCGGCCCCGCCGATCCCGCCGCCGCCGCCGCTGCGCCCGCTGCTGCTCATTGGTGGCATCCTGCCCATCTGTGGGCGCGCGAGGGGCCGCCCAGGACGCGGGCTTCTGGCCGCTGGAGGGAGTCGGGCTCGCTCCTCGACGCGGAAGCAGGGCCTCCAAGACTGGCCCAAGACGGCCCCAAAGGATGGCCCCAAGATGACCCCAAGAGCCTTTCCATTCGGCTCCAAGACGGCCCAAACGACGCCCGAGACGGCCCGGAGAGGCCGCCGACGTGATCTCCGAAGGCGCCGGGCGGCCGGGAGATGGCAGTCTCGTGGGGGGGGGGGGGGCCGTCGTGGGGGGGGGGGGGGGGGGGGCGTCCAGGGAAGGCGCCGTCGCCCGACGGCGGGCCGCTTGGGGCACAGGGGGGCGAGGGGGGGTGGCCGTGAGCTGGCGGTCTCGGTGCGAGGGCGCGGACCGGCGGGCACGGGCCGGATCCAGAGAGGGACGGGGGCGCGTCCGTGAGGAGAGCAGGGGCCTGCCCGCGCAAGTTCCGTGTTTCCAGGCCCGCCTGCCCCTTCAGACTCCCTCCTTCCAGGCCCGTCCGTGAGGAGGAGGAGGAGGAGGAGGAGGAGGAGGGAGGAGGAGGAGGAGGAGAGGAGGGAGGAGGAGGAGGAGGAGGAGGAGGAGGAGGAGGAGGAGGAGGAGGAGGAGGAGAGGAGGAGGAGGAGGAGGAGGAGGACAAGGAGGATGAGGAGGAGGAGGAGGAGGAGGAGGAGGAGGAGGAGGGAGGAGGAGGGAGGAGAGGAGGAGGAGGAGGAGGAGGAGGGAGGAGGAGGAGGAGGAGGAGGAGGAGAGGAGGAGGAGGAGGGCGGGGAGGAGGGGGAGGAGGAGGAGGAGGAGGAGGAGGGGACGCAGGGCTGCTGTTGGCCGCTTCTTATCGCCTGCAGGAAGAGGGCCAAGGAGAAGGCCGCCCCGCCGGGCCGCGAGGGGGGGGGGGGGGGAACAGGCCCAGCCCCACCTGGGTGACAGAGCACGAGGCCAGAAGCGGGATGTATCGATCGCTGAGGGCCAGTGCGAGGGTGGGAGCAGAGCGAGGAGGAAGAGGAGGCAGAGCAGGAGGAGGGGGGCAAAAGGGCGAGGAGGGGGAGGAGGAGGACGAGGAGGGAGTAGGAGCGGGAATGGGGTGAGTGTCCGCGCCTCGGAAGACGGCCCGCTGCGCCCTGATGCCGAATGGTGCCCTGCACTCCCTGGCCCACCTTCTCCCCCTTCTCCTCCTCCTCGTCCTTCACTCCCCCTTTCATCCTTCTTGCCCCTGCTACTGTACGTCCTCCCCTTCTCCTCGCTTTCCCCTTACTCCCTACCAGAGCATCCTTCTCCCCTTGGCTTCTCTTCCTCCTCCTCCTCCTCCTCTTCCTCCTCCTCCTCCTCCTCAACCTCCTCCTCCTCCTCCCCTCCTCCTCCCTTTCCTCCTCCTCCTCCTCCTGCCTCCTCCTCCCTCTCCTCCTCCTCCCCTCCTCTCCTCCTCCTCCACTCCCTCTCTCCTCCTCCTCCTCTCTCTCCTCCCCTCCTCCTCCTCCTCCTCTCTCCTCTCCTCCTCCTCCTCCTCCTCTCTCCTCCTCCTCCTCCTCCTCCTCCTCCTCCTCCTCCTCTCCTCACCTCCTCCTCCTCCTCCCCCTCTCCCTCCTTCTCCCCCGCCTCCTCCCCTTTCCCTCTCCTCCTCATCCATTGCCGCCTCGTCTCCTTCCCCTTCCCCCATCCTCTCCTGTCCCTCTGTGTCCCCTCCTTCGAGCCCTGTCTCTTGGCAAGGCTGTGGCGTCTGCGTCGGGCGCCCTGGGAATCGGGTTGAATCCCAGGGAAAAGGGAACACGGGGATGCGAACGATGAGGATGACGAGAGAAAACACCCAGGACGAAACAATGACGCTGGAATACACCTCCAACCCAGAATCCGCTCATTCGCAAGTCTCTACCAACGTTCCGAGTCTGATCGCTGCAAGAAACTCTCCACTGGATAACAACCGCACTAGGGGCCCGCCATTCACGCCTGATCACCGCTTAGAACAATAACTGCCTTGCATTATCCTAGCCAATTGTACGGGAGCTGAAACAATTTCACAACAATCAACGCGAAGTCCAACCATTTGAACAACGGTAACGGTTATTATCCGTGCAGCTGCTCCACCAAAAGGATGGAAGCCTCAAGCCCGAACAACATGGTGAACCTACACGCCCCCCTCTGGTAACCTAGTAACAGCATCGCGCGGCGCTAAACCGAGAACCCAACTTGGGAAACCAATCGCGCTCCACCTTTGTAACTGCCACACGCATGTAAGATGAATGTACGAGGCGCTGAAACTAGAGATCCGTTTCGAAACGGACTCGCTCTCTATCGTTGGAGCTGTTGCAAGCTTTACAGGCGAAGGTGCGCGGCGGCATGCGAGTTTCATCTTCTGCATGACATCCTCCACACGTGTAGCCGCTTGCAAGCCAGGGGGTTATCTCCAAGGTCAGGGGATGGATGGGCAGCAGGCAGATGGGACGAGGAGGAGGAAGAGGAGGAGGAGGGATGATGGAGGCGGGAGAAGGATGATAGATTGGCGGATGATGGGGAGAAGGGGGCGCGGAAATCACAGAGAACGTACACACCCAAACTCGCTTCGCAACGTCGCGCCAGATGAACAAGCACGCGCATCTTAATGTATCGACCTCAGACCATGCTTGAAACCGCTGGTGGTCCGCATCAGCCGTGCGTCCGAGGCAAATCGTCTCCCCGCATCTTGCTGCCGCCGCAGGAATATGGCTGGAAATGCTGGGAATGACGAAGGAGCTCTGACAGAGAAGCTCCCAGCCCGTTGCTTCTCGGACGTGGCGTGGACGGATTCCCGCGTTTCCCCCGCGCTGAGGGTGGAGGTGGACAGGTTCGGTCAAACAGCCTGGTTCCGAAGAGGCCCCGCGGGTGACAGGGCGCCTCGAAAGCAACGCGCACACGCCCCTCGACGAATCGCGAAAGCTGTGTGTGTGTGTGTGTGTGTGTGTGTGTGTGTGTGTGTGTGTGTGTGTGTGTGTGTGTGCGAAGCCAGCTCGATAAGGCTCCCAGGGCGCGAATCCCTCCTTTGAGCAGGGACGGACCCGCCCAACCTTCCTATCTGAATACCCCGACATGTGCTCAGAACTAAGACGGTTCTAACAACAACAACAACAGCAACAACAACAACAGCAGCAGCAACAACAACAACAACAGCAACAGCAACAGCAACAGCAATAACAACAACAACAATACCCTTGCGACATAACGCTGGTATATTATAATGTAACGGTTTCAGCCAGAAATGTTCTAAGAACATCCCGTGCCAAACAACACGAGACTCTGAATGCAATCTTTGGTGGGCCTACAGGCAAACCAGGGCGCCTCGCCAATGCTTGACTGCTGTGGTCCTGCCTGCGTCGCGCAATGTCGCAACGTGCCCTCCAACTTCCTTCGGTTCCGCCGGGACGGCCGAATTTCCCGGCTGCTCTCTTTCCGCATGGCCTGTCCAATCACTCTCTCCAGAACGTCATGCAGCGGATTCACGACGTGGCTGGCATCCTGGCCACATGCTGCCCAGAGGCACTCCTGCCGCGTCAGCGCCTGTACCCCATCCCGTCTGCCACCACTCTTGGCCAGCAGCCCGACTACTGCTTCGTGCGATTGACCCAATGGTGCCATGACTCGTCAGGTGCTCGCCAAAAGTCACATATGCGTCGTAGCATGTTGCTATGGTTGGACTTGATTATGCAGTACTCCGCTAATCTCGGCTGTGACAGGGACACTCCGAACACGCAGCTTCTCGAAAGTTGTGTGACGGGATCCCGCGCTTCCCCCGCGCTCGGGATAAGGGGCGGTTGAGACTAAAATGTTCGTAACCCGCCACTTATCGAAAGCTGCGTGGGTGGATCCCGCGATTCCCTTGGAGGACGCTGGCCGGCCCTTGCCAGGGAGGCACCTCCAGCGCGGCAGCATCTGTGGGTCTGTGGGGCCGTGGTCTCAAGAACTGATGCCACGAGTGCTGGGCGCGAGCGCTCGGCTGGATCTCTCCGAGCATCTCGAGTCACAGTGCTCCTCCTCCGCTTGGCTACCACCGCTCCGCCGCTTCATTGCCACCCCTCCCCTCGCACTCCCCCCCCCTCTGGTCTGGCCTCCCTCCACTCTCGCCCCCGCCCTCCTCCTCCTCCTCCTCCTCCTCCTCCTCCTCCTCCTCCTCCTCCTCCTCCTCCTCCAGCTCAGGGGTGTAAACATCGAGCTGGAATCGACGATGCATTGCCGATAGATTGGCGACAGGCCCACGATGGCGAATCCGCAAGGTCCGGGGCGGAGTGGGCCCCCGTGGGCGTTGAAGGGGGCCGCGGGGGGTCGATACATTCCCCCCCTTGAGCCTCTCCCCCCCGAACTTTGCCACCGAGCCCTTCTTTGCTGCGCAGATCCCCTGAGCCCCCCCCCACCCAGCTGTGGTGTGGATTCTGCAGTATCGGACCACTACTCGTGCGTCTAAATCCCACCAGCCCTCTGGGCGTAGGTGGTCTAGAGCAGATCCTCTTCCACCCCTCCCTCTTCCCCCTTGGGGAGGGGTTTACCCCTCCCCCTACCCCCTCCCCTGGACCTGGACGGGGGGGGCCGCTGGTAGTTAGAGCGTCCCAGATGGCCCAAGACGGCTCCAAGAGCGCCTCAGAGAACCCAAGATGAGCTCCAAGATGGCTCAAGATAGCGCAAGATCGCTCACGATGGCTCCTAAGATGGTTCCAAGAAGCCCAAAGACGGCCCCAAGATAACTCCAAGTGGCCAAACAGCTCCCCAAGGAGGCCCCGAAGAGGCCAAAATCGTCCCAAAACCTAAGGAAAATCAATGATTTTTGCTTTCTCGCCTTTTCGCTTCCGATGGCCATCCGAGGCCTGGAGATGGCTCCAAGATGGCCCAAGAGGGCCCCAAGAGAGCCCCAAAAGAGCCCCAAGACGGCCCCAAGAGCGCCCAAGAGCACTCCAAGAGCGTTCCAAGAGGGGTCCAAGAGGCGATTTTAGGGGCTTCCGAGGGGGGGCGCTAATTCACCCCCCCCTCTTGTTTGATCGACTCCCTCCAAGATGGCCCCAAGAAGCGCCCAGGAAGCCCCAAGAGGTCCCAAGATGGCCCCAAAATGGCCCCAAGAGGCCCCCAAGAGGCCCCCCGGAGGCCCCCAAGAGACCCCCAAGAGGCCCCAAGAGCCCCCCCAGATGCACCCAAGATGCTCCAAGAGGCCTCGGCGAGAATGCCTAATCATTGATTCTACACAGGTTTTAGCCACATGGAGGCCTCTTGGGGGGGGGCACGGATTAAGATGACTCCAAGAGCGTCTGGGAGAGCCCAAAATGACCTCCAAGATGGCTCAAGATATCCCAAGATGTCTCATAATGGCTTCCTCTGTGTGCTGCCCACTTCTCTGATCGAGGCAATTCCTCTGGGCATCGTTTCTGGATGGGCTGGTGGGGATTCGCGAAGCGACAACAATTTCCCTCTCTCTCTGCCAAGCGTGCCCGGCCCATTGTCTTGCCAAATCCGTCACGCTCGCTCACGCTGGTGCGATGCTTGAGGCCTTTCTGCATCTCGTCTCCTCAGCAGGACGGGAATTCGTAGAGCAAGGCGCACAGCAGCCGAACAAAAGGGTTAGGCGGCCTCGCCCGTTGACGTGTGGGTGGCTCCTCTGGACACCCTCACAGACCAACCCTGGGCCACCCTGTTGAGATAAAACCGCCCTGTCCTCGTTGGTGAGCGGCAGGGTTTGAGGAGCTTGCCCTCTTCCCTGACATGGTGCCCAGGCCCCGCGCGCCTCGCGCGCCGAGATACGCTCGCGCCCACCCCCGAACCCCGACGTCGAACTACCGAAGGCCGCGCGAAGGGCATGCGCGCAGGCCCCGCCTGGAAGGCCCCATGGTTCGACCGAGGACTGCGGGGCCAGGGCGACATGGCTGCTTCAGTTCATGGATGAGCGCCCCGTTTCCACACGGACTCGGAAGGATGAGGAGGAGGTGGAGGAGGAGGAAGAGGATTCGGAAGAGAACGAGGACAGGGAAAAAGAGGAGCAGGAGGAGGAGGAGGAGGAGGAGGAGGAGGAGGAGGAGCGGGGGACGAGGGGGGCGTCTCGCGCCCTCGCTCCCCGCAGCCTTCCGCGAGGGGTGCCGCGAGGAGGACCCCTCCGTTTCCCTGGGGGGGGCTGCCGCGCCTCCCTGGCACCCGCCAGGCCCCCTGCGGCCGGCGGCTGGGCCTGGGGCTCTGCGGGGGGAGAGGCCCCCCCTTCCCCCCCTCCTCCCCCCCCTCCTCCCCCCCCCTCCTCCCCCGCTCCTCTCCCCCCCCCAGGAGAGGAGGGGGGAGGAAGTAGTCTCCCTGACGCCACGAGGTTTTCCTCCGCGCCTCGCCTGACACAAGGGGGAGGAGCCCCCCGAGACTCGAAAGCGCAACCACGGTGCTGCCCTCATCGGCGGCGAGCCGGGGGTGGGGACTGCGAGGAAGCGGGCATCCTCGGGAGTCTCGAAAGGTCTCGGGCCTCCGGAACAGTTTTCGGAACCTTCCCCGGGACGCAAAGCACTTCTCGGAGGGCCAGGGGGCTTCTTCTGAGAAGCCTCGTCGCTCTCTGAACAAGCCTTCTCCCTCTCGCTCCCCCCCCCCGGCGCGCCGCCGACATACAAAACGCTGGAACATGAAAGGGCTTTTATGGCCACGACAGGCCTCGGTCGCGGACAGGTGCCCCGACCCAGATCTTCGGAACGGCTCGAAAGCCCATGTGGTCCTCGTTTCAGCGTCTTCGCTGTGCAGAGGCTGGTGTTTTCTGCAGTGTCGGCCTCTGGAGGCCGCCTTTGGGCTTAGGACCGTCATGAAACAGGTCCGGATGGATGATGATGATGATGATGACACTGATGATGCTGCTGCCGCTGATGGTGGATGATGATGGTGGTGATGATGATGATGCTGATGATGATGTTGTTCGGGGCGACAATGATGATGACGCTGACGCTGGTGATGATGATGCTGGTGATAATATTGATGATGGTGATGATGATAGTGATGGTGATGATGATGATGGTGCTGATGCGGTTGATGATGATGCTGGTTATGAGTATGATGGTAATGGGGATGATGATTGTGGTTTTGATACTAGCGATTCGAATGATGATGCTGGTGATAACCATGCTTACGATGACGACAACGCTGGCGATGACGTCCGTTATGAATATGGTGATGACGATGATGACGATCTCGGTGACGATGATGGTATTGGTGGTGGTGATGATGATCATGGTCATGATGATGCTGACAATGGTGATGCTGATGATGCTGATGATGATGCTGACGCTGGCGATGATACTGTCGATGATAGTGATGATGGTAACGATGGTGACAACGATGACGCTGACAATGATGATGATGATTGTGATGCTGGTGGTGATGACGACGCTGATACTGATGATACTGATGAGGATAATGATGATGACGATGGTGAATGTGATGATGCTAATGATGATGACGATTGTGATGATGATGGTGATGATAATGATGCTAATGTTTTTTGTTTATCCACTCATTCTTTCGATTCTTCATGCGGAGGCGTTTCTGGAGCTCGAATAACAAGCCCAGAGGGTTCGCATCGTTAATATACTGCATCATGTTGGTAGGATCTTCTTGGCAGCTCGGGCGCAGGTACTGCGCAGACGAACGAAGCCACGTATCAACTTGTTGACGCCGCCCGCTGCTCAGGGACCTGTACATGTTGAAATAGATATCCTGCTCTGGGGAAAACCCCGACTGACTTCCGCTGGAGTCCACGGAGGGGGCAGTCTGTTGAAAATCATCGACCTTCTCAGTGGGAATGGAAGTACACAGCTGGTGCCTGAGATGGGAGATCTCGGAACAAGATGCGGAAAGCTGGTGTCCAAGGCTCGTGATAGACGTCAGCATCTGGTCAATCTTGTCATCAGAGGGCCAATCACGATCGGGGCTATCCGCTGATGGGGTACTGGACGAAGGTGCATCATCAGTGCTCGGAGTCGTAGGCATAAGCAGTCCTGGCCCGAAGCGGCCTGCCTGCTGAGGGTCACGAAGGGCCCATCGTACCGGCACATGACAAGAAACTTCACGCTTGAAACCGTCAGCTGCTGCACGAAGCGTAGACAGATGGCCTCCGTGGTCGTAAGCATGGTCTCTGTAGACCTTCCCTTGGACGGATTCGGCTTTGATGCTGTCATCAGCTGCACGGGGCGTAGACGGACGGTACGACCCCGAGCGGACAGGTACAGCGCGAAGGTCAGGACAACGAAGGGGCATCACACAAAAGCTCTGCAGGCTGCGGGCGAACCGGAGGCACAGAATTTGCAATTCCATCATATTTGTCAGAAGGCGAGCTCGAGGAAACCAATTTACCCAGACAAAGACGACGACGCTTAATCTTTGGAGGTGTGGAAATCGCAACCTTCTGCCAAACTCCAGAAGGGGATGGGCTCCTCCACATTCGATGCCTAGCAGGGTTCCCATTTTGCGTAGTTTTTTCTTCCATGCTCGAAAGGGCACTGGACGAAAATTCACCGCACGCATGAGCATCACGAACGGCAAGACTAAGGCAATGACGATGTGGGAGGCCGACATCCTGCTCCAATGATTGTTGAAGAGCAGCAGCGGCACCTAACTGATGAAGACGATGCTCCAGTTCGGGGTTGCAAGGCGGCGAGATGACGCCAATACCCACCTCGCGCTTCAGGGAAAGCAATGAACGAGTAGAGGCAGCAAACGAGGCCGATGTCGATGCCGAAATTCTAAGCTTTTTCCCCAAGATTCGCAGGGCACCCAATGCAGAATTCACCGAACTACTATCGGCGAAGGGAACATCACGCTTGCGCGGTGGCATGCTCGAGGGGTGCGTAACCACGTAGCAAACTCAAGGCGGCTTGAGCCAAAATGGCTTGAGCCAAAATGGCTTGAGCCAAAATGGCTACGGATGATGCTAATGATGCTAATGATGATGATGGTGATGATGATGATGATGCTGGCGCTGACGACGATGGTGATGATGATGATGGTGAACATCACGCTGATGGCGATGATGATTGTGATGCTGACGACGCCGATAATGCTGATGATGCTGATGCTGATGACGATGCTGATGATGATGATGACGATGACACTGACGATGATGATGACGCTGGTTATGACGATGCTGATTATCATGCTGATGATGCTGTTGTTGATGCTGATGATGATGATGACCCTGGCGATGCTGATGACGCTGACGTTTACGATGATGATACTGGTGGTCATGACGATGATGATGACGATGCTGCTGGCGCTGACAATGATGATGATGATGATGCTGCTGCTGATGATGATGCCGTTAACGATGACGCTGACGATGATGACGATGATGGTAACGATGATGATGGTGATGATGACGATGTCGCTGATAAAGGAGATGATGGTGATGATGATGGTGTTAATGATGACGATGACGATGATGCTGACGATGATGATGGACGCTGACGATGATGATGGTGATGATGACGATGACGCTGACAATGACGCTGACGATTGTGATGATGATGCTGATAATGATGCTGATGCTGATAGCGATGACGATGATGGTGATGGTCCTGGTCCTGGGAATAATGAAGATGATGACGATGACGATGACGCTGGCGATGATGATGAAGATGATCATGATGATGACGGTGCTGATGAGAATGATGATGATGATGACGCTGACGATGATGATGATGATGATGCTGATGGTGAATGTGATGATGATGCTGATAATGATGTCGATGACGCAGACGCTGACGATGATGATGATGATGACGACGATGCCGCTGACGACGATGAGATTGATGAGGATGATGGTGATGATGATAATGCCAATGCAGATGACAACGGTGATAATGATTCTGAGGTTGATGATGCTGATGGTGATGATGATGATGGTGATGATGACGATGCCGCTGATAAGGGAGATGATGGTGATGATGATGGTGTTAATGATGACGATGACGATGATGCTGACGATGATGATGGACGCTGACGATGATGATGGTGATGATGACGATGACGCTGACAATGACGCTGACGATTGTGATGATGATGCTGATAATGATGCTGATGCTGATAGCGATGACGATGATGGTGATGGTGCTGGTCCTGATAATAATGAAGATGATGACGATGACGATGGCGCTGGCGATGATGATGATGATCATGATGATGACGGTGCTGATGATAATGATGATGATGATGGTGATGACGCTGACGATGATGATGTCGATGATGATGATGATGATGATGATGATGATGATGATGATGATGATGGTGAATGCGATGATGATGCTGATAATGATGTCGATGACGCTGACGCTGACGATGATGATGATGACGACGATGCCGCTGACGACGATGAGATTGATGAGGATGATGGTGATGATGATAATGACAATGCAGATGGCAATGGTAATAATGATGCTGAGGTTGATGATGATGATGATGGTGATGATGATGATGATGATGATGATGTCGATGATGATGACGATTACGCTGACGATGATGATGCTGACGATAACGATGATGATGATGATGACGATGACGATGATGATGACGATGCTGATGATAATGATGCTGATGATGCTGATGATGACTATGGCGATGATGATGATGATGCTGATGATGATGATGATGATGATGCTGGGGATGATGACGATGATGCTGACGCTGACTCTGACGATAATTAGATGATGATGATGATGATGATGATGATGATGATGATGATGCTGGTGACGATGGCGATGATGCTGACTCTGATGATAACTAAAAGATGATGACGTTGATGATGCTGATGATGAATCTGATGATACTGATGGTGATGCCCGGTATTCCTGGAATCCTCTTGCGCAGGGAACCCTCAAGCCACTGCATCCTCGGTACCGCTGTCGTGTATGTCTTCTTTTTGAGCTCAACGTTGAGGGAGAAGGAGGCGGAAATCAGAGGGGACGAATGGCGACGGATAAACTGTGCGTGAGCAAATGCTTCGAGCAGGCGATGAGCTTGGCGCGCCAGGTCTCTCTCTCTCTCTCTCTCTCTCTCTTTTTCCCAACCATCCTGTGGTGTTGGGTCCTCGTTTTGAAGAGACGGTGCCCCGCGTTCCTCCTCCTTCCTCCCGCTGCCCCCTCCCTCCTCCTCCCTCCCCCTTGCCTCTGCCCTCCGCATGTCTCTGTTTCGGCACATCCCTCGCGCGGTCCGTGGCCCCATAGGGAGCTCCACCGAAGGCCCCAGTGGCAGGGTCCGCATGGCGGCCCCGCATTTTGGCGCACCCCTCACACGGTTCGTGGCCCCATAGGGAGCTCCACCGAAGGCCCCAGTGGCAGGGTCCGCATGGCGGCCCCGCATTTTGGCGCACCCCTCACACGGTTCGTGGCCCCATAGGGAGCTCCACCGAAGGCCCCCAGCAGCAGGGTCCGCATGGCGGCCCCCGCATTTTGGCGCACCCCTCACGGTTCGTGGCCCCATAGGGAGCTCCACCGAAGGCCCCAGTGGCAGGGTCCGCATGGCGGGCGCCCGCTCACACAGTTCGTGGCATAGGGAGCTCCACCGAAGGCCCCCGTGGCAGCACGGTCTCAGGTGGCCCCATAGGGGGCTCCACCGAAGGCCCCAGAGGCAGGGTCCGCATGCCGGTCCCCCCGCATTTGGCGCCCCCTCACACGGTTCGTGGCCCCTAGGAGCCAACGAAGGACCCAGTGGCAGGGTCCGCATGGCGGCCCGCATTTTGGCGCACCCCTCACAAAAACGGTTCGTGGCCCCATAGGGAGCTCCACCGAAGGCCCCAGTGGCAGGGTCCGCATGGCGGCCCCGCATTTTGGCGCACCCCTCACACGGTTCGTGGCCCCATAAGGAGCTCCACCGAAGGCCCCAGTGGCAGGGTCCGCATGGCGGCCCCGCATTTTGGCACACCCCTCACACGGTTCGTGGCCCCATAGGGAGCTCCACCGAAGGCCCCAGTGGCAGGGTCCGCATGGCGGCCCCGCATTGGGGCGCACCCCTCACACGGTTCGTGGCCCCATAGGGAGCTCCACCGAAGGCCCCAGTGGCAGGGTCCGCATGGCGGCCCCGCATTTTGCCGCACCCCTCACACGGTTCGTGGCCCCATAGGGAGCTCCACCGAAGGCCCCAGTGGCAGGGTCCGCATGGCGGCCCCGCATTTTGGCGCACCCCTCACACGGTTCGTGGCCCCATAGGGAGCTCCACCGAAGGCCCCAGTGGCAGGGTCCGCATGGCGGCCCCGCATTTTTGCGCACCCCTCACACGGTTCGTGGCCCCATAGGGAGCTCCACCGAAGGCCCCAGTGGCAGGGTCCGCATGGCGGCCCAGCCCCATTTTGGCGCACCCCTCACACGGCTCGTGGCCCCATAGGGAGCTATGGCGGCCCCGCCCGCCCCATTTTGGCGCACCCCTCGCACGGTTCGTGGCCCCATAGGGAGCTCCACCGAAGATGATGCCCACAATTGCGGTATTAACAATTGCTTATGGTTGGGTCTTTCGCCAGGCTAATTTTCTTTCTCTCTATCTCTCTCTCTCTCTCTCTTAGAACACGCGTTTTCTAGCGCAGTCCAAGCAAACCTCACAAGATCGAATGAGGTTGGACATCGTCCCGCAAGGGTCACCATATGGAAGTGTACTTCCTGGTGGATGCTTCAGGAGGCGCTGGATAAGGCTCCAGGAAGTCGCGCAAGGCATTCAAGAGGAGGAACCAGGGCAGCCTGAGGGGGATACCCGAGAACCCCCAAGAGCCTGGCAAGACCATGCTGGGAATCTTGTTGGATGCCATTGGGAAAATTCTTGGAATGCTCTTGGGGGTTCTGGGGGGTGGGGCATCTCCGGTTTTTGTTGGGGCTCTCCTGGTGGCCTCGTAGAACTTTTTGGGGGCGCTTTGGGGGCCTCCCCGGGGCTCTTGGCATCTGGGCTCGAAAAATCGGTTTGGATCCCCGCTGTTGCCCCTGTCTTGGGACCGTCTTGAGGGCCTCTTGGTCCGTCGTGGCGGCATCTGGGGCCGTCTTGTCGCTCTCTTGCGTCGTATTCGGGCCGTCGCGGGGACCTCTTGGGACGAAGGTGAGGGAGGAGAGAAACTGACGCAGCGGGAAGGAGGCAGGCGGGGAGGAATGAGAAAAATGTGAAACGGGAGACGCGGGAAAATCAAGACCAGGAGAGAGAACAAAGAGAACGGACAGCGGGGATGGGGAACACGGAAACACACTCTGGGGCGCACCAAAGCCTGGGACAAAAAAAAGTGGGGGGGTGTGAGTGGGAGAGGAAGGAAGACGTGGAACGGGATACGCAGGATGATTAAAAACAAACGGGATATCCAGGATAACGAACAGCGAGTGGTTGGGGATACGGGAACGCAGGAGAGAGGCGGAGATACGAAGGCGTGAAGGAGAGACGAGGAACAGGGAGGAAGGAACATAACACAGCGAGGAGGAGAG
Organism: Prorocentrum cordatum; assembly: GCA_963575745.1. NCBI lineage: Eukaryota > Dinophyceae > Prorocentrales > Prorocentraceae > Prorocentrum > Prorocentrum cordatum. The sequence goes on from CAUYUJ010001803.1 coordinate 617,979, forward strand.
AAGAGGAGAGAAAGGAGGGGGATGTGGAACGGGAGGCGCAAGAGCACCAAGAGCAGGAAAGAGTGATCAGGTAGAACGGGCAGCGAGGGATGGGGAACACGAAACCGCACTCGGGGGGCACCTCAAAACTGGGGACAGGAGGAAACAAAGGGGGGAAGACCTTGAAACACACATTGAAGGACATCCTTTTTTCCAAGCTAGGCCTCCGACCGCTGAGTGGGGCAGGATGCTGGGTGAGGGCGGCGGAGGGAGGAAAACATGAAGGATAGATGCGGATGAGGGATGGGGGAGACGGAAGCGCATGCGGGAGGCGGAAATAAGAAGGCGTGAATGAAAAACGATGTGGAAAGAAGAGGGAGCATGACGCAGTGGGAAGGATGGGGGGCGGAGAGGAAACATAACCGTATGGAAAGTGAGGCGCAAGAAGCCCGAGAGCAAGAAAGAGAGCAACGAAAACCACAACGAGGGATGAGTGAACCAGAAACGCACTCGGGGGCACTCAAAAACCTGGGACAAGAGGGAACGGATGGGGGGGTCGACTGTGAAACACATATTTGGGTGAATCTCCTGTACTTTAGAGCGGCTCTGGAGGCTCCCAAGAGCACCCAAGATCGCCCCAATTGCCCCAAGAGCTACGGGCAAGCGTTCGAGAGGCCAAAGTCATTGAACAACCAAGCGCGAGGGAGAAACGAGGAGGGAAGAGGGAAACGGACGCAGCGGGGAGAAGGGAGTGGGCAAGGAACGAGGGCGTATAACGGGAGGCGCAAGAGAAACATGAGATACCTGAAAAAGAACAGCGAGGGGCAGGGGAGACGGAAACGCAGGAGGAAGGCGGAGAGGCGAAGGAGTGAAAGAGAGACGAGGAAGAGGGATGAGGGAACATGACGCAGCGGGAAGGAGAGACAGAAGGTGTATGTGAAACGGGAGGCACAAGATAACCAAGAACGGGAGCGAGAGATCAAGCAGAACTGACAGCGAGTGAAGGGGGGAACGGAAACGCACTCGGGGACGCACCGAAGTTTGGGACAGGAGGACTCGGGGGGGGGGGAAGACCTTGAAACCAGGGCTGAACCTAAACGGTGTTTTTCGTTTTCATTTTGTTTCCGTTTTCCTTCGCTTTTGTCTCGAATCCGCCTTTACCGCAAAACGAAGTCGAAACGAAACCGGCCCACGAAATCACCAAACACACCGTTTAGGTCCAACCCTGCTTGAAAGAAACAAGTTTCCTCGTCGCGCCTGCGCCTCCTGACCTCGGGCGGATCGTGGCGCAAGCCTGCTAGTAGCGTGCTCGCCGCTCGGGGCGCCCCGCCTCTCCCCCGCGGAGGCGCCGATGGTGACGGCGAGGGGGCAGAGCTTCCCTTGGCGCCGCAGGGCGCCCGTGGTCGTGGGTCCCCCCCCACGCCCATGTCGGCACACCCCTCACACGTTCCGTGGCCCCACAGGGGGCTCCACCGAAGGCCCCAGTGCCACCGCCCGCATGCGTCCCCCACGCCCATGTCGGCACATCCCCTCACACTTTTCGTGGCCTCACAGGGAGCTCCACCGAAGGCCCCAGTGCCACCGCCCGCATGCGTCCCCCACACCGATTTCGGCACACCCCTCACACGTTTCGTGGCCCCATAGGGAGCTCCACCGAAGGCCCCAGTGCCACCGCCCGCATGCGTCCCCCCCTCCCAGTGCAGCGCTTCGTGGCCCCATATGGAGCTCCACCGAAGGCCCGAGTGCTACCGCCCGCATGCGTCCCCTCCACCCAGTACAGCGTTTCGTGGCCCCACCGGGAGCTCCACCGAAGGCCCCAGTGCTACCGCCCGCATGCGCTTCCCCCCACTCAGTGCAGCGCTTCGTGGCCCCACAGGGAGCTCCACCCAAGAAGATATTCACAATTGCGGTATTCACAGCTGCATATGGTTGGGTCCTTCGCCTGGATAAATTTTCCAGAGGGTGGCGGAGAGAGCTGATACCAGCTCGGCTGGGAGGGATGGTACGAACTCATATTTAGGATGGGCGATGGGGCAGAAACGCGTGTAAATTGCAGTACGGAAGTGTGAGCCGATAGTCCGGGGCGGCGGGGTGTAGAGTCTAGCTACTTTCTTTTAAGAAAAGAGAATCTGTGGTGGCGAAAGGGCGACGAGGGCGACCAAGAAACCGCCATACCGGCACCCAAACCCAAACGACAGGCGG
>CAUYUJ010001804.1:2500-45000 GCA_963575745.1 Prorocentrum cordatum
GGCCCCCGCCACACCGGAGACGAGTAACCCCAAGGTCCCTGGCCCGTGAAAGAAAGACAGACCTGCCGAAGCCACGAGCGCCTCCTCCTCCTCCTCTCCTCCTCCTCCTCCTCCTCCTCCCCTCCTCCTCCTTCTCCTCCCCCCCTCCTCCCTTCTCCATCCCCCTCCTCTCTCACTCCCTCCATCCTTCTCCTCCCTCCCTCCATTGCCCCTCCCTCCTTCCCTCCTTCCTTCCCCCCTCCGTACCTCCTCCTCCTCCCTCCTCCTCCTCCTCCTCCTCCTCCTCCTCCTCCTCCTCCTCCTCCTCCCTCCTCCTCCTGCAGAACGAGGAGTGGAGAATGTTCCGACCCGCGGCTGCACTCTCCTCGGGCGCGCCCCCGCTCCTGGTCCGTCCGCGGGGGGGGGCCCCTCGCCTGCGGCCCCGGCCGTGGCCCGCGGCGGCAGGCCCTCAGCGGGCCGGCCGCGCCAGAGCTGTTTTTTGTTTGGGGGGGGGGGGAGGCCGGGCGGAGCCGAGGGGCCCGTCGCCGCGCGCCAGGAGATCTCGGCGTCACTCCAAACATGCTCGTACCATATGTGGTCCAGGGCTTGGGCCCCCCCCCCAATGCTGATGCCATTGGGCCCCCCCCCCCGCGCGATGGTCCCCCCCGCCCCCCCCTGTGGGCGTGGCGTGGTGCTGCGCTGCGGTTCCCCCCCCCTCCCCTGGGCCCGTGGGCCCTCGACCCTGGATCATATATGTGCGTCGCCCCCTCAGGGGCGACGCGCGCACCGAGAAATCTTCTAGTTAGTATGTGCGTCGTGGCGGGCGCTTTCTGGCCACACCGTTCGGGACACGATATGCTACAAGATGGGTATGCTGCACGTTTGGGTCGGACGCGCGCCTTCCAGGAGAAGATATGGTACTTGTATGTCCTTGTGCGTCCCAGATCAGGCGATCGCAGGCATGGCGAGGATCGGGATCAGGATCGCGCGCCAGGATCAGGCGAGGGGGCGTGGATTGGCGGCGGACTTCCGCCGCCGAGCGAGGCGGCACCGGCCGCATGTTGGGGTGCCGATCCATGGATTTGGCGACCGCGCGCCAAATCCATGGATCGCTAATCCATGTTTGCGCACACCCGACAGGAGAGTAGAGCCCAAGACTCCGACTCGGTTATCTAGCGGAATGGTGGTGACCATGCCGATGAAGATCAAGCAGGCGTCTCGCTCTGAATCTGCCTGCGTACTTGCTCGCTTGCACGTTTGTTTGGTTCCCACTTTGCCTACGTGCTTGTCTACTTGCCTGCCTGATAGCTGATCTGCCCGTGTCTCTGTCAGTCTGTCTATGTGTCTGTCTGTGTGTCCTGTCTGTCTTGCTGGCCTTCCTGCTAACACACCCGTCTGGTGTGACAGGTGCTTGCTTGCTTTCTTTCTCGGCCGCCCCATCGCTTTCTGTTAGTTTCTGCTCACTCCTGTCCCAGACTAGGCCTTGCCTGCGAGCTGGCTGCTGCTCTCGAGAATTCCGCTGGTGTGGAGTTCTCTCCGACTTCGTGCCATCCCACTCGCACCAAGCGCTTCTTCGGGTCCCCGAAAGCTAGTTCAGTGAGCATCCCCTCGGCCGCCGGGGCCCCAGTGCAGCGGAGCGCGTGGGCTCTGGTCCAGCCAACGGTTGTGCTGCCGCACAGATCGCCCCATGCGTGCTCCCTCGCTGCTGGCGGACTTCGCGATGCCGGTCGAGTTCCGGGACGCTCGCTCCGTTCGCACCCGCACGTGGCTGGCTCGAGTCGTAGTGCCGGTGGCGTGTCCAGAAAGCTCGTTCCTTCTGCGCACCCGCATGGACGCCGCGCACATTGAGCCACCAGTGCTGTTGCCAGGAAGCTCGCTCTACGCATGTTTGCTCACACCTGGCGCACACCACGCTGCCAGCGGCGTTGCCACGAAGCTGGCTCCCAGCGTGCCAGCGCGAACTCTGCGCAGGTCGGCAGGACAGCGCAGACCACTCGGCAGATGTTCCCCAAGCGGTGCTTGCGCTTAGGGCTTCTTTCTTCTTTTCTGAGGGACTGGGCCCTGGTGTCGGTCTGGCCTGGCTGTGGCCGCCTGTCGCCTCCAGTCGCCGCTGTCCTTGGTCACGATTTTTGATGGCGCGAGGCTCGCACTTTGCACTGCTTTGCACTGCTTTTTCATTGCTTTTTCATTGCTTTGCATTGCTTCGCATTGAGTTGTCTTGATTTGCATTGCTTTGGCATTTGTTTGCGTCGCATTGCATTACTTTGCATTGCTTCGTGCTACTTCCCATAGTTTTGCATTGCTTTGCATTGCTTTCATTGCTGTACATTGCGTTGCATTGCTTTGCATTGCTTTCATTGCTATGCATTGCTTTGCATTGCTTTTGACGGCGTCGCATTGCTTTGCACTGCTTCCCATTGCTTTGCACTTCTCTGCTTTGTTTGCATCGCATAGCACAGAAGGACGGGGGAGGAAGGATGAGGAGGAGGTGGAGGGGGATAATGCGGTTTGCGGTTTTCTCGTTGTGGCCCTGCATACCACAGCGCTTGCGTACACCACAGCACGCCCAGCAGCCGCTAGACTCAGCTTGCGAGCAATACAGTAATCACCGACCGCACACAAACCACCTGGACACGACAACGCAGCAGACGCCATGACACCGACAACGTTCCGACGGCGCTCCCTCCGACGAAGAGGGCAGCTCGCAGACCGGACCGGCATGGGCAAAGGCTCCTCTGACGCAGGGAGTGGGGACGACAATAGGGGAACAAACAGTGGCACAAACATAAAAACTCGGAGGTCCGCGCGGACTTCTCGGATCGGCGCTGGACCCCCCTTCCCTGGCGCGCGGAGCGCGCCATGGGCGCCGCCCGGGGGCCCCCAGCGCCGCTCCGAGAAATCCGCGCGGACCTCCGAGTTTTTATGTTTATGTCACTGTTTGTTCCCCTAAACCACAGGCTCCACCCGTGGCCACCGACCGCACCCTGCGGCCGACACTCGGCGCGCCATGCCTCCTCCTCCTCCCCCTCCTCCCTCCTCTTCCTCCTCCTCCTCCTCCTCCTCCTCCTCCAAAGGCGGCCATCGAGAGAGGCATCTGGCGCACCACCACAGGCGCAGAGTTTTGACCACTTGCCTTGCACGTGCAAGCACTGCGCCAAGCCGACCAATGCACCACACATCGAGAGGAACATTCCTGCCTGTCAGACTGGCCAGAGGCCGATAAGGACGTCTGCTTTGACATCTGCGTCGCGCTTGCGCACGCAATGGCTGGAGGGCCCAGTCGCCTGCGGGCGATCGCGCGGGTTCGTCCCCGCAGCGTACGCCAAAAGGGTAAACTCACACGCCTGGCAAAGCCTAAAAGGGTCACTCCTTCCTTCTCCTTTTCCTCATCTCATTGGTGCAAGGTTCCCGACCCCCTATGACGCCCTCCGCAGGCCTAGGTGGTGCACTCAGGCCGCGGGGGGGAGTCGGGGGCCGGAAGGGGTTTATTTTATTCCTCAAGGGCGAAAGCCCTCGTCACCACCGGGGGAGGTCGGGTGCACCGTTCCTTCGGATGGCCCCCCCCCTCCCTCCCAGGAGCTCTCGAGCCCATCCTTCGGCCCTCTCCGCCCTCTCCCTCCTCCCCCTCCGCCTCTCCCTCCTCGCACACTGGTGCCCTCGGCACGTCCGCTTTTTCTGCCCCCCCTGCTGGCTCACGAGCCGTTCTCTTCCCATGTGGCCAGTGCCTCCTAGCCCATGGGGCTGCTGGAGGTACTCTTTCGGTCAGTGTGGTCTCCCTCACTTCCAGCAGTGGTTTCCCAGCCACCACTGCTGCGCCCTTTTTTCACCAAGGCTGTGCGGGCGTTCAGCTCAAAAAAAACCATGTGGCCCCGTTAGCGACTGGCCCTCGGCTTGCTCCCCCCCTCGGGAGGGACAGGGCGATGCGCCCTCGGCCTGCTGCCCCTCCCCCTGCTGCATCGTCGGCCCTCGGCGCACCCCCGTCGACTGCACCCATCGGAGTGGCCTCTCGCCGGAGAAACACTTTTGGTGCGGGCCCACCGGGGTTCCCCCGATCGAACGCGATGCGACAGCGGCGTCTTGCGCGCTTGTGCGTTGGCCCCCCCGCGGCCCCCAAGGAGCCGCGCACCACAGGTCACTCTTGCCCAGGGCCACTCCTTACGTGTTGCCGACCCCGCCCGCTCGGACGGCCCGGGGGGCGCCCCGAATCGTCGGCCCTCCGTCAGTCGAAGTCCCACGCCCCGCGTCAAGAGCGTGACCGAACGCGCTGGGAGCACCTGGTAACGCCCTCGAGGGGATCCAGGATCACGCAGGATCCAGGATCACGCCACATCCGCCGCTCCGAACTGTCAGCTGTCGCCCCCCCCCCCGTGGCCTCCAAACAGCCGGGGGGCCAACGAGAATTGTCAGCCCTCGCTGGGCCGAGCTCCTGGACCTGCCAGTGTGGGGGCACTTCGGCCGGCGAGACGTGTATCGTGCGAGCAGACGTGTTGCAAGAACATAAGTACGCGCATATACGCATATACGCAGCTTAGCCACATACATTTATTTGTACATGCGCGTAATTACGTTCCGTGCTACGCGTATGGGAAATAACCCAAAAATGTGCAGTGAGGGTTTCGGACTTCCCATCTAAGGAAAGTGGGACCCGGTGTCGGGTCGGCCGACTTGTGGCCGCCCGCCGTCGTCCTCCGCCGCCGTCCGTCGCCGCCATTTGCGCGTGCTTTTCGTTGTTGTGCGTTGCCGCGAACTGTTTTGCATTGTTTTGCGATGACTTGCATGCATGACACACATACATGAGCATGCACATGTGTCGTACACGGCCTACATACATGTGCACCCCCATACGAACATACACATACATATACACATACATCTACATTTACATAGACATACACAAGTATACCTACGTGTACATAATGATCGACGCATTACTATACACATTCATATACACATACACATACGTTTACAAACACATTTACGCATCTACATACATACACACATACAAGTGCACTTACATCTTCATACGGTTATACATATACATAAACATATGCATACACACATACAAGCACATACGTACTCATGCATATACATATACATATGTGCAACAAAGTATATATTTATATACATATACAGATGCGTACTCTCTATCACACATATATATATATGCATACGCATGAATCTGCACAATCAAATGTGCATCTGCTTTTCCATATACAGATACACATATATACGCATACACAAGTGTACTCATACATACACATGCATATGCCTTCCCATATACAATTACACATCAATATACATATGTATTTACACATACACAAACGTAACCATATACATACACATACACATATACATATACATATACACACATGGACAAACACACATATATACATACACCTATATAGATATGGCCTTCGGTCAATACCGCCACCGTGCCTTGATGGTTGGAAGGGGAGTGGTGGATGCCTCTCACGTTTTCTTGGCGGACGAAGTACCGTTTCAGGCGTGTTCTTTATGTCCCTCCATAGACAACAATCAGGTACCACTTGAGGCATGTCGCCTGCATGTGTCAAATGGAACCGATCAAGTGCCACTTAAAGCATGTCGTCTGTATGCTTAAAGTGGTACCAAGTGGTAGCAGAGCAGTACCACTTGCGGCATGTCGTCTGTATGCCTCTCGGGGGCCTCTTGGAGACAGCTTGGAGGCCTCCTGGGTGCCGTTTGGGGGCCTCTTGGGGCCTCTTTTGGGTCGTTTGGGGCCTCTTGGGGCCTGGCCTCTTGGGGGCCCCTTGGGAGCCTCTGGGGGCCTCCTGGGCGCCTCGTGGGGCCTCCTGGGGGCCTCTTGGGGTGGGAGGCTCGGATTTTCGATTTGCGTTCCCTCTCTGGAGCCCCTTGTGGGGCCGCTTTGGGGCCCTCGTGGGCAATTTTTTTTGGGCGCCTCTTGGGCCTGGGCGCTCTTCGGCCGTCTTCGGGCCTTCCTTGAGGCCTCTTGGGCCGTTTTGGAGTGTCGGAAAGCGGACGAGAATGTCAATGATTTTTGCCTCTCGGAGCCCTCTTGTGATGCCTCCTGGAAGCCTCTTCGGCCGTATTGGCGGCCTCGTGGGCCGTATTGGGGCCATCTTTGGCGTATTCGGGCGATCTTTGGGCATCTCGGGGCGCTCTTGGGCCGTCATGGGGGCCTCTTGGGGTCCTCTAGGACCGTCTTGGCGTTTTTTTGGGTCCGGAAAAGTCATGCGGGGTGATGCGCCGGAGCCCGAGAGATTTGGCAATTTGGGTTCTGGGCCTTTTGGAAGCTCTTCAGGACTGAGGACTGAGGCTCAGAGGATTCGGCAAAGGACCTGAGGACACGCCCGCTCAGCGCCCAGAGGCACAGTGACGGATACACACACTCACACACACACACACACATATATATATATATATATATAGATATAATGTATATGTATGCATATATGTGTGTATAAATGTATGTGCACACGTGCATGCATACATGCATACATACATACACACATACGTGCATACATGCATGATGAATACATGCGGACATATACACATACAACGCACACGTATCTACACAGGCATACATACGCACGTGCATAATAACACACAGACTAACGTTTTAACACACATGTACGTGCATACGTATATAAATCCATGCATGCGTGCACCTTCACGCGTGCACGCATATACGCGTACAGAACTACATGCGTGCATTCGCACATCTTAGATATAATTGCGCCGCATCGGTTGTACCGCATATGTTGCACCACGTATATTGCATTACGTAAATGACACCATGTAGACACGAATTATTCATTGTTTCGGGTCTACGCTGGTTAACATAGTTTGTACTGTCGCTAGTTAGCTCCGCCGTCGGCAGATTACGTGGGTCTCTATCGCTTGCATGCTCCGTCCTCGACAAGGAGCATGCGAGTTCCTGTCGCTGGCAGACACCTTCCCCAGAAGATAGGCCAGCCCAGCGGGCCAAAGGCGTGCCAGAATCTCCAGTAACAGGTTATTGCATCATTTCTTCTTCGCGCGCGGGGCAGCCCTTGGGGGCCCCCAGCCGAAAAGTACCCCTGGTCTTCTCCGGGCACGGATGCCGGAGTTCCCTGGGGGCGGTCTTCCAGCCGCCAAGATCGCCCCAGGATCGCCCAGGGGACCCCAAGGGGAGCTCCAGCAGGGCTCAAGGGAGAGGAACGGTTGGACGCTCCAGTAGGGCCCGAAGACAGTCTCCATCATGCCTTGGGATCGCCCAAGATAGTCTTGAACAGCCCCAAGAGAGCCTCCAGATGCTAAGTGCCATTTTGCTTTGATTTCTCCAGGATTTGACGTCACTGTCTTCTCGAGCTTCCGATTGCCGCAGACGGCCCAGGAGGCCTCCAGATCGGCCTAAGACAGCCCAAGAGGCGTCCAGGACGTGCCCGAAACGGCCCAAGAAGGCCCCAAGACAGCACAAACGGCCCCCCAAGAGAGCTCCAGAGGCTCCCAAGAGGTCCCAAGAAGGGGAATGCGACTTCACATTTTGTGCCCTTCCCCCAAAGATGACCTCCGAGACTGCCAGAGGGCCCAAGAGGCCCCCAAGATCCAACAAAGGGGCCCAAGAGGCCCTTACGGTTTCAACAAGAGGCCCCACGAGCCCCCTAAAATGCTCCCGCGAGCACGCAGACAAGTAGTTTGGGGAGCCTTGTGGAGGCTTCTTTTTGGGGCCTCTTCGGCGCCTCCCGAGGGCGTGCTGGGAGCTTCCTGGGGACCCTTTGGGGGCCTCTGGGGCTGATGGGTTCCCAGGGGCCCGATATGGAAACGCCTCCTAAGCGCCCGAGGTGCGCAGGTTTTCTGGCAGATTGGTCTCGGGGCACTCAAAGCATCCTGCACTCCCTCTTACACTCACACCAGTTCGGGGGCGGCAAAGAGGGGGGTGATGACTAGGGGGGGGGGGTGGATATCATGGCGGGGGCCATGATATTTCCTCCGATTTTATGGCGCCTCTTCTTACTTTATTCGTCCCTGGCCCCCCCGCTGGGCCGCGCACATGCCGCCGGTCATGATTTGCACCCCCCCCTCTTGGACATCCCCCTCTTGGCCGCCCCCGAATCAGTGTGAGCCTCGGGGCACTCCACTGCGTGCTGAAGCCACGGTGGCGGACAATTGAACGTCTCTGTTCTCGGCGAGCAACGTGGGTTTCAATCGCCAGCACGTCCTGTTCTCGGCAAGTCGCGTCGTTCTCTGGCGCTGGCAGGCTCCATTGCGCATTCACTGTGCACAAAGTTGAGCCGAAGCTATACTTCTATATATGCATGCCAACGCACATACGTTATGGCCAAAGAGGGGGTAAGAGACTAGACACCACAGCATTGAACAATTGGCTGCCTCGATTTGTTCGTGACGCCGAGGTGTGAGGATGTGAGGGCTTCTTCTTCCTCCTGCCTCCCTGGAGGCCGACAACCACCGGTGCTGCTTCACCGTGTTCTTCGGCGACGCGAAGCTGCAGCCCCCACCGTCTCCCACAGAGCTTGGCCTGGACACGGCAGGCAACGTGCTTCCTGGCCTCGGGGGGGGGTAGCAGAAGAAGGGGAGAGGGAGCAGAGGGGCGCGGGTACGGTAGGCTCGTGCCGCCTCAGCGCGGCGGCGACGCTGGCGCGGGCCTTCTTGGTTGAGCCTCCAGGGGCCCGTTCTGGGCTCCAGGGCCCCGAGCAGCGGACTACGGCGCCAAGTCCATAGGATCGAGCGCGTCGACAGCCTCTGGGGACCTCCGGGAGCGGAGATCGTTCAAGATTCAAGCAGCTCTCGCGGTGTCAGTAATCAAGGCTCACGTCACGAAGGACGGAGGCAAGACAATGCCACAAGCGGGAGGAGGGGTGAGGGAGGATTCGAGAGGCAGGGTTGAAGAAACGATCCGACAGAAGGTGTCCTAAAGGAGTGGGAAGCGAAATACTACAGTCACATGTGGAGGTAAGCAGGCGTCGTGCGAGCCTTGCCCGCCCTGCCCATGACCTTCTGTTTAGTACGCCTGGTAGTTTTTCGAGACATGCCCCACCCGCCACACAAGAGTATGCCTTGACTCTTGCTGAACATTCTCGTTAACAAGTCGAAGCTCTCTCTCCTAACACATCCTACCATTGTTCTGACATCCGAAACACCGGATATAAACACCGGATATGTAGAGTCCTGTTCAGTTTGACTTGATCTTTCCCCGTAATAGGGCGCAGGCCGCAGTTTCTGCCTCGGTGTCCCTAAGTCCCCCTGAGTGTGTAGAGCGTTTGTAAGCACAAGCAGGGAACAAATGAAAAATGACGGGGAAATGAGGAAAACGGAAAGATGAGGAGGGGGATCATAGAGGACGACGAGAGGAGGAGGAGGAGAAGGAGGAGGAGGAGGAGGAGGATCGTGAGGACCACGTCATATTTCTTTCCACTTCTCCCGCACGATGGAGGGGCGACACAATCTGGATTACATCACCACAGCGTGTCGCAACTTGCTGGCGAATCTCCGAATTGGCTCGCTTGCGGCGCAGTGTTTCACCAAGTTAAGCTGAAAGTCGTTCATGAACGTGCGGGCAGGAGCCTCCGCTATATAATCGTGTGCGAGAATATTTTTTAGGCATTTTGAATTTGCTATCTGAGGCTATCTGGGGCAAGACCATCAAGCAGTGTCTCTGTTGGGGACCTGTTCTGGCCGTTTCCCGTTGTGGCCTGGTCTGTTCGTGAGGGATCTTGTCTCGGCTGATCAACTGTTGTGCTCTCGCCTCGCTCGGTATGCTTGGTTCAGTGCAGCATATTCTTGTCGTGATGTTCTTTCCGCAACATCCATGCACATCGAATGATTACCTCATCCTCAAGCACTGTCTGCCACCATAGCGAGGCTGCGCCACAGCGTGAGAGGAAGGGCCGCGTCGTGGCTGCCTAATTGCCGAGTCCACGAGCCCGTGCGCAGACTCCACAAGAGGGGGCAAGGCAGGAAGTGACAAACACATGGTCTTGTCTTCTTCTGTGTGATATGGTACGGAGGGTCCGATTTTACCGAGCACTGCCGGGAAGGACCATGGCAGGGGGTACGCGAGGAGCGGGCGAACAAAGACGAATTTTGAGCGCAGCCGTCCCCTCACGAAGAACTCAGCCGAGAGAGATTCTCCACAGCGACGCTCCCGAGAGGTTGCTGAGAGGCTCCTACGCTGCCCTGGAAAAGTAATGCATATTTATTCGTCCATCTGTATCTTTTCCTTGCCTTCGGGTTTCGTCGTTTTTGGCCTCCGGGGCCCGCTTTCGGGCCCCAGGACCGTCAGGCACGGACCCGGTATGAAAAGCTACCCTCGGGGCAGTCCCCTGCACGATTCATCGACGCGTCCTGCAAGAGTTACATTCCTTTTCTAGGGGGGTGTAGGAGGCTCCCAAGGGGATTCAGGGAGAATCCTGAGAGGCCCCTGGAAACGTCTTGAGCGTGCTCGCACAACAAATGTTGAACTCATACAGAGCAAGTTGTGCACGAACAACATTAAGTTGTCGGTGCGCAATTTTTGATGCTTATCAGAGGCTTCGGAACACACGGGGAGACGCAAATTCGGCATGCAAATGCGCATTGCGTGCCGTGGCGGTGTCGGAGAGCGCGGGGGACCCAAGTTCTTATCCCCACCAACTACGACGCCGCGCGGGTGTCCGCTCGCGTTCGCGATCAAAAAAGTATCCCCACCAACGGGCTCCCTCTTTGGCCGTAATTTAGAGCTTGGCGCGGCTGCCTTTTCTCTTGACGGCTCGCGGTTGGACTGCGACGCTCGCGAACGAAAAGTATCCCCACCAGCTGTTTTATCCTTCGCTACTGCGCGGTCCGCCCTCGCTTGCTCGGCGTTCGACTTGGCTTCGCGTGCCAGTGTACCAACAAGTATCCCCACCAGCACATTCAGAAACGTGGCCCATGAGAGTTGACGGGAGCGAATGGAAGAGACACATATGGTGAAACGAAGCGGGCAAGGAGAGGAGGGGCTTTCTCGGGGACCCTCTTGGGGACAATGGGTAGGAGGACGAACAGGAGGCGGAGGAGGAGGAGGAGGAGGATGAGGAAGACGACGAGGGCAAGGACGGTGACGGGGACACGGACAAGGAGGAGGAGGAGGAGGAGAAGGAGGAGGAGGAGGAGGCGGAGGAAGAGGAGGAAGAAGAGGCGGAAGAGGACGACGACGAGGAAGATGACGACGACGAAGACGAGGACGAGGGCGATAAAGAGGAGAACGAGGATGAGGATGAGGAGAAGGAGGAAGAGGAGGAGGATGAGGAGGAGGAGAGCAACGATGACAAAAACTCTTTCAGCCATCTTGGGGTCTTCTTGGGAGCATTTTTTGGGTTCTTTTGGGGTTTGCTTTAGGTTCTCTTGGGGCCCTCTTGGGGGTGTCTTGGGGCCCTCTTGAGGCTCTCTTGGGGGCAGTCGTCCAGCTATGGGTCTCCCATGATTTGGAATTATGGGAATATTGAAATCACTACAGACATGTGTTTTTTTCGTGGTGATGCTAGGTTTCCCACAATTCGCAGGCCTTCGGCCTGCGAGTTATGGGAAACCCGTGGCCGGACGACTGCCGGGGAACCTACTTGGACCTCGACCCCCCCCCCAGGGGCCTCTTCCCGGGGTGTCCCGAAATTCGGAATTCGAATTATGGGAAACGAGGAATGATCACAACAACTATTCTTTATGTTTGATGTTTCCAGGTTTCCCATAACTCGGAATTCCGAATTTCGGGAAACCAAGGGGGAGAGGCCCCCGGGGGAGCCGAATTTCGGGAAACCTGGAACTTCACGAACAATATTTTTTTGGAGGTGGTTCCTGGCTTTCCACAGTTCAGGATTGTGGCAAACCTGGAATCACAGCAAAAAGGTAGGATTTTCGTCGTGATTCCAAGTTTCCCATAATTCGAGCCCCTTTTTTTGGGGATGGGAAACCTAGAGCCACAAACAAATGCGTTTTTCGTGGTGATTTCGGTTTTCCCGCAGTTCGACCCCCCGAGGGGCCTGTCCCCCCCCAGGTTTCCCGACATTCGGGGCAGTCGCGAACTAGGGCAAAAGCAATCATCACAACCAAAAAAGTTGGTCCCTGTGATGATTCTTCGTTTCCCAGGAATTCGGATTCCGAACTTCGGGAACCTGGGGGGGGAGAGGCCTCTTGGGGGGGTCGAGTTACGGGAGCCCTGGAGTCACAAAGGAAACAGTTTCTGTGGTGACTCCATGTGTCCCACAATCCCGAATCGTGGGGCAATTGCAATCCCACGAACAGTTTTTGTTGTTCTGATTGCCGGTTTCCTATACTTCCGAATTGCGGGAAGCCTGGAATCACGACGGGAAGCACGTTGTTTTGGTGGTGATTGCAGGCTCTCCCCATACCTCGAAGTCAGATTTTTTGGGGAACTGGGGGGCAGAGGCCCTTCGGGAGATCGAATTGCTGGAAACCTGGAACCACAACGAAGCACGCATTTTTGTGTTGTGGTTTCAGGTTTCCCATCAGTCAGTACTGTGGGAAGCCTGGACTCACCACAAAACAAATGAGTTTTTTTTTGGTGGCGATTGTAGGCGTACCATAAACTGAATTTCGAACTTCGGGAACCTCAGGGGGAGAGGCTCCTGGGGAGGTCGAATTGTGGGAAGCTTGTAATCGCCACAAAGGAGAAAGGGGTGAGTTTTGCTGATTCCAGGCTTCCCATAATTCGAATTCCGAATTTCGGGAAACTGGTGCTGGGAGAGGCCCCTGGGGAGGTCGAATTACGGGAGCCCCACCAAGAAGAGTGTTTTTTCTCTGGTGATTCCATATTTCCCATAATTCCGAGTGGTGGGACGCTTGAAATCCCACAAGCAGTTTTTTTTTGATGATTCCAGGTTTCCTATAATTCCGAACTATGGGAAACCTGGAACCACGCGGAAAAACATGTCTTTGTGGTGATTGCAGGTTTCCCATATTTCGAATTCCTAATTTTGGGGAAATGGGGGCAGATTCTTCTGGGGAGATCCAATCACTGGAAACCTGGAACCACAGCGAAAAAAACATTTTTGATGTTGTGGTTCCAGGTTTCCCATAAGTCAGAACTATGGGAAATCTGGAATCATCACAAAACAAGTGAGGTTTTTTTGTGTGGTGATTGCAGGCGTACCATAAACCGAATTTCGAATGTCGGGAACCTTAGGGGGAGAGGCCCCTTGGGAGGTCGAATTACGGGAAACTTGCAGTCACCACAACAAAGGGGAAGAAGGGGGGGTTTTTGGTGATTCCAGGCTTCCCATAATTTAATTTCGAATTTGGAGGGGCCCCTGGTGGGTGGAATTACGGGATACGTGGAATCACCACGAACACACCTGGACCACGAACACACTAGGAATTACGGAATACTTGGAATCACCATACTTCCGACTTGTGGGACACCTGGACTCACCACAGAGAAGGGGGGGTTGTGGTGATTTCAGGTTTCTCCCAGAAGTCGAAGTCCGAACTTCGGGAAACTGGACCTGTCGGGTGGTAGTCATCACGCTCTGGGGCCCGACCACAAGAAGCTTTCCACAAGAAACCCAACCCTGAGCCCCCAGGACGTCCATGTATTTTTGGTGTGGGAACTTCACGCTTTTAATAGCGAAACCATCGAAACCCAAGAAACCCAGGGCACCCTGGAGGCAAGCAGGGTGTTTCTTGGCATGGGCCTGCACAGCACTCTGCCTTCTCCGAAAGGTTGAAATGTTGGGAAACCCACAGCCGGACGGCAGCCCTCTTTCGGGCCCCCGTGGTGGGCTCCGCGAGGCCTGTTGGCGCCTTCCAGCAGGGCGTCGATCAGCGGAGGGGGGGTCCTCGATTTCCCTCCCCCCTCTGGGGCCATCAACATCGCCTCTTGGGGCGCTCTTGGGGCGCTCTCTTAGGCCGATCTTGGGCGCTCTTGGGGCCGTTCTGGGGGCCTCTTGGGCCCATCTTGGGGGTCTCTTGGGCCATCTTGGGGCCATCTTGAGGCCCCAGAAGCCCATCGGAAGGAAAAGTCGAGAAGACACACATCATTCATTTCCCTGAGGCTTTTTGATGGATTCGCGTCTCTTCGGGGGGTCCTGGGGGTGGCCCCAAGAGCACTTGAAAACGTCTTGTGGCCATCATGGGGCCTAATGGAGGCATGTTGGAAGCCATCTTGAGCCATCTTAGGCTATCTTGCGTCATCTTGGAGGCCATCTTCAAGCATCGGACGCCCTCTTGGAGCCGTCTTGGGCCATCTCGGGTGCTCTGACCGCTCGCGAACCCCCCCAAACACCTCATGGAGAGGAGGGGGAGGATACCCCTCCGAGAAGGGAATAGGGTTTTGGAATAGCAAAGAACGACATCGTTAGACCACCCACGCCCAGAGGGCTGGTGGGACTCGGTATGGGATTGCGCATTGCGTACCCAGTTTCTGTATCCCAGTCTACCGTGCCCTGGTGGTGTCGGAAGGCGCGGGGAGACACACACTCGGTGTGCAAATTGTGCACTGCGTGGCGAGTTTGCGTCTCCCGGCCTCCCCCTGCCACCGTGGTGTGCGGGGGGGGGGCGCGGGGAGACGCAGATTCGGCATGCAACTGCCGTCATGGCCGCGGCAAGGCACGGTAACATGAGTACGCTGTACGGGTACGGCAGCAGGACCTTGGCACCCGTAGCGGCACTGGTACGGTTGCACGAGTCTGTCTCCCCAGAAAACATTGGCTCTTCCCAACCTAAGACGCCCCCCCACCCCCCAATCCCCCCAATCGGCCGACCGTCTTCAGAGTTCTTCACCCCTCCGATCCCCCCGGCTCCCCCGCCCGATACAGTGTGCCACCGAGGTGGCAAGAATTCGAGGGGGGTCCCGAGGTGGGTCAGGAATTCCAGGGGGGAGGGCAAGATCTCGACGAGAGAGCTGCACTTCTTTTCCATGGGGGCGCAGGGCACGGGGCGGGGGAAGACGCCACCGACCTCCAGGGCCTCTGCCGGGCTGCGTTCCGACGAGGACCTCGAGTGGAGCCCAGCCGCGGGCCACGAGAGCCGCCACGGGAGGGACGGAGATGGTCCAGATCGTCTACAGCTTCGGCCCTCGAATCTCGATCCTCGATCCTCCTGTGCACGGGGGCAGGAGCGGGGGCACCGCTGAGGTCCCCTGCTCCTTCTCTCCTCCTCCTCCTCCTCCTCTTCCTCCTTCTCCTCCTTTTTTCTCCTACCTCCTTCTTCCCCGGGCCCCCCCCGTTTAGTTTCGTAGCGGCCTGGAATGTGCCTGTCCGTGGAGGCAATCGTGCACAGGGAGGAGGACACGGCGTGGGACAGCACACGAAAATTTCCGTCACTCCTCTCGAGGCATCTCGATCATTGTTTCACTCGGAGGAGGACGAGGAGGAGGAGGAGGAGGAGGAGGAGGAGGAGGAGGAGGAGGAGGAGGAGGAGAAGTGGAAGGGGGACCTTTTGTGGCTCAGGACAGCTTTAAAAACCTCCCTGGTCAAAGGACCAACCATGCTACAGGCCAGGACGTCCGCATGATCTGGTCTCTGTCCGTTCCTTGCACGGCGTCTGGCGATCTCCACGTCCGCCATGATAAGGAGAGGGAGGTGGAAGGAGCGGGCGCGCCCGAGAGCGGCCCGGGGCAGACGCCACGTTGCCGTTGCTCACCGGCAGCGTCGACGAGTCGGCCGCGGCGGAGCCCGCCGCGAAGCCGACGGCAAGCAGAGGAAACTTGGGGAGAATAGAGGTCGTCGTCGTCGTCGCCGTCGTCGTCGTCGTCGTCGTCGTCGTCGGCGCCGTCGGCGTCGTCGCTGCCGTCGGCGTCGTCGTCGCTCGTCGTTGTCGTCGCTCGTCGTCGTCGTCGTCGTCGACGACGTCGTCGTCGCTGCCGTCGGCGTCATCGTTGCTCGTCGTCGCTCGTCGTCGTCGTCGTCGTCGTCGCCGTCGGCGTCGGCGTCGTCGTCGTCGTCGTCGTCGTCGCTCGTCGCCGCCGCCGCCGTCGCTCGTCGGCGTCGTCGTGGTCGACGTCGTCGTTGCTCGTCGTCGTCGTCGTCGTCGTCGTCGTCGTCGACGTCGCCATTGTCGTCGTCGTCGTCGCTCGTCGTCGGCGTTGTCGTCGTCGTCGCTCGTCGTCGCTCGACGTCGTCGTCGTCGCTCGTCGTCGCTCGTCGTCGTCGCTCGTCGTCGTCGTCGTCGTTGCATTCGTCGTCCTCGCTCGTCGTCGTCGTCGTCGACGTCGTCGCTCGTCGTCGACGTCGTCGTCGCTATTGTCGTCGTCGCCGTCGTTCGTCGTCGTCGTCGTCGTCGTCGTCGTCGCTGTCGTCGTCGTCGTCGTCGTCGTCGTCGTCGTCGCTCGTCGGCGTCCCCCGTAGTTGTCGTCGTCGTCGTGGTCGTCGTCGCCGCCGCCGTCGCTCGTCGCCGCCGTCGTCGCTCGTCGTCGCTCGTCGTCGTCGTCGTCGTCGTCGTCGTCGCTCGTCGTTGTCGTTGTTGTCGTCGTCGTCGTCGCCGTCGCCGTCTCTCGTCGTCGTCGTCGTCGTCGCCGTCGTCGTCGTCGCCGTCGTCGTCGTTGTGGTCGCTCGTCGTCGTCGTCGTTGTCGTCCCCTGTCGTCGTCGTCGTCGTCGTCGTCGTCGTCGTCCCTCGTCGGCGTCGGCCGTAGTTGTCGTCGTCGTCGTTGTCGTCGTCGCTCGTCGTCGTCGCTCGTCGTCGTTCGTCGTCGTCGCTCGTCGTCGCTATTGTCGTCGTCGTCGCTCGTCGTCGTCGTCGTCGTCGTCGCCCGTATTTGTCGTCGTCGTCGTCGCTCGTCGTCGTCGCTCCTCTTCGTCGTGTTCGTCGCCGCCGACGCTCTTCGTCGTAGTCGTCCCTCGTCGTCGTCGCTGCCGCCGCCGTCGTCGTGGTCGCTTGTCGTCGTCGTCGTCGTCGCCGTCGTTGTCGTCGTCGTTGTCGTCGTCTCCGTCGTGGTCGCTCGTCGCTCGTCGCTCGTCGTCGCTCGTCGTCGTCGTCGTCGTCGTCGTCGTCGTTGTCGTCGTCGTCGTCGTGGTCACCTATTGTCGTTGCCGCGGTCGTCGTGGTCGTCGTCGTCGCCGTCGTCGTCGCCGTCGCCGTTGTCGCTGTCGTCGTCGTCGCTCGTCGTCGCCCAACGTGGTCGTCGTCGTCGTCGACGTCGTCGTCGTCGTGGTCGCTCGTCGCCGTCTCTCGTCGCCTATCGTCGTCGCCGCCACCGCTCGTCGACGCCGCCGCTCCTCGCCGCCACTGCTCTTCGACGTCGGGGCCCTCGGCGGCCGTCGGCGGGGCCCGCGGCGCGCGCGCGGGCCCGCGGCGCTCGCCGGCTCCGCGCGGGCCCCGCCCGGGCCGCTCTTCCGGGGGCCCCGCGGCGGGCTCGGCACGCGCGTGGCCCGCCGCACGTCGGGTCTCGGCGTCGCGGCGCCGCCGTCGTCCTCGGCGCCCCTCGCCGCCGCCGGGGGGGCTCCCGGGGCGGCGCGGGGCGCGGCCGCGCGGGCCGGGACGCCCCGAGGAGCGTCGGCGACGAAGGGCGCCTCCAAGCGGGAGGACCACCCGCGCCGCTGCCTCTGCTCGGCTGGCCGCCTCGCTCGGCCCCTCTCTCTCTCTCTCGGCCCTCTGCTCGGCCGGCCCCTCCCTCGGCCCCATCCTCGTTGGGCCGCCTGGAGCCGCTGGCCCCGACCTCCGACGTTCTGTCTGTGTCCACTCTTGGCTCTTCAGCTCATGATGCTTCTTGTTCCTGTGGTTTGTGCTTTCATCTCCACGCCTCGTTCTTGATTTTCCTCTTTGTAGTTCTTATGGTGTTTCATATTCCTCTTCCTCGCATCAATGCTTTCCGTATTATTATTATGGTTGTTGTTGTAGTTGTTGTTGTTGTTGTTGTTGTTGTTGTTGTTGTTGTTGTTGTTGTTGTTGTTATTTGTATTCGTATTATTTTATATTTGTTATTAGCAATTTTGTTTTTTACTATTACCCCAGTGCGACCCTACCTAGAAGTTAGAGCCCCCCTTAGGAAAGCAGCATTAGTTGCTATGCTATGCTATGCTGCGCTATGCTATGCTATGCTATGCTATGCAATGCTATGCTATGCTATGCTTTGCTATGCTATGCTATGCTGCGCTATGCTATGCTATGCTATGCTATGCGAAGCTATGCCATGTCATGCTGCGCTGTGCTATGCTAAGCTATGCTATGCTATGCTATGCTATGCTAAGCTGCGCTATGCTATGCTATGCTATGCTATGCTATGCTACGCTCTGCTATGCCGCGCTATGCTATGCTATACTATGCTATGCTTGGCTATGTTATGCTATGCTATGTTATGCTAATGCAGCGATGCGCTATGCTAAACTAAGCTAAGCCAAGATAAGCTAAGCTAACCCTCGAGGCAGAGCCTAGGTAGGTATGGGTAAGGGGACGTAGCTGGGGGAGCCGCGGGGCGGATACTGGGGGAACCGCCGGGGGCGCTTTCCACTGCCCGGCCCTTTAAGCCCAGAGAGTAAGAACCCTTCTAGGCAGAGCCTAGGTCGGGAATTGCCCGTATTAGTATTCTTATCACCATTCGTATTATTCTCTTTTTTATTATCATTCTTGTTATTCTTCTTCTGATTGTTATGATTAGGCTATTCTTATTATCATCATTACTAGCATTGAATTATGATCATCATTGCCTTATCTTTGTTATTCGCATTATTATTTTTGGTTCTTCCTCTCTGATCTCCAGCGTTGACGTACGTTTCCAGAATTTCGGTAATGGAGTCGCCAACGAGACGACTCCGGGTGAAAGCTAGCCCCCGGGGGAAGGGGGTGAGAGATCCAGAGGCGCATGCATCAGGTCTGGGAGCTACCCTGCGACCCGCCCAGGTTCGCGAGAAGGCCTTGGCTGATTTTAGCACCGATCTGGCTCAGGTCGCTCGAGAGTGGTTTTGTCAAGGCTTGGGCCACAACTCGAGCCCCCCCGTCCCGCAGTGCGCCCCCAGCACTGCCACAACACGCGCGCTCGTTGCGGGGTGGGGTCGGGCGCTACGATATGTTCCCTCCCCTGGCCTACCCCCATCCCTCCCTAACGCACGCCGTGGCCATGAACGAGAGGATGCTCGCCGTCGTTGTCGTCGTCCTCGTCGTCGTCCTCGTCGTCGTCGTCTTCCTCCTCGTCCTTGTCGTCGTCCTTCTCGTCGTCGTCGTCATTCTCGTCGTCGTCGTCGTCGTCGTCGTCGTCGTCGTCGTCGTCGTCGTCGTCGTCTTGGTCTTTGTCTTTGTCGTTGTCCTCCTGCTCCGCCTCCTCCTTCTCCTCCTCCTCCTCCCTGGCTGGCTGCCGCAGGGGGGAGCCCCCTCTTCCCACCGGGTGGGAGGTGGGCGACTCTCACGGCGAGGGCGCCCTCTCCCGGTCTGGGGAGCTGCCTTCCGCTCGGGGAGGGGGGGGGGGGCGGGGCGGCGGTGGCGGGCAGGCGCGCTCGGAAGTGTGGCACCTGCCTGCGCTTCGGGCGTCCAGGTGGCCGGCCCTCGTCCCCGTGATTCGGCGGCCAGCCCCGGGGGGAGGGGCGAGAGGGGGTGGGCCCCCTCAGCAGGCTCGGGAGCCCTCGGGCCTCCTGGGATGTCTTCGAGGCCTCCCCCGAGGACGCAGAAGACCTCCCCGAAGGCGGGAGGGCTTCCGGGAAGCCCCGCCGCCTTCTGAGAGGACCTCCTCCTCCTCGCTTCCCCCCCCCCTCGCTGGCCGCCGGGCGATGTTCTGGGTGTGCCCATGGTCGACTTCTGGAGCGGAGAGTCCGGGGCGCACTCTCCTCGCCTTCGGTCGCTCTGACGCGTCTTCGCGGTTTTCGTGTCTCTCGCGCAAGGCTTAGGTCGGGCACGTCCCTCTACAGGAGGAATATTCAGAGCTAGCCAACAAAACCCAGTACAGGGACGATTATTCTGGGGTATTGTTGTGACTATTTTTTATGCTTTCCTGCAAAATCTGCCTGTATGGGGGACCTGCGCGACCCACTGCAAGGCTTACATCAGCGAGGGGCCCGCTGGTTCTGCTCGGCGCGCAGGGCTGGCCGCAGGCCACGAGAGAAAGAGAGAGGGAGAGAGAGAGAGCGCGCAGGGATGGGTGCAGCCTGGCTCTTCGACGCCGCCGCCCCCGGCCAGGGTCGGCCACGCGCAGAGGGTCGGCAACTACAGAGGGTATGGTTACGCCGGGGTGCGGTGTGCGATCGGCACCGTTGGGGCCTGGGGGGGCGCGGCACTGTCGTCGTCTGGCCTCCTCGGGGCGCGGGAGAACTCTATCGAGGTCCCCGCGCGCCCCCCAGGGTGCCCCCCAGGATGTTCCCCAGTGTGCCGGTTGCACACCACACCCTTTGGAGTCGCCGAGAGGGGGGAGGGGGGGAGGGCTTCTCAGGAGGGAGCTTTGCAGGGAGGGTTTTTCTTCCAGTATCGTTGGTGATTCTTGGGCTTGCACTGGTCCTCCTCCCCCCTCCTCCTCCTCCCCCTCCTCCCCCCCCTCCTCCCTCCTCCTCCCCCTTCTTCCCCGGACATGGGCAGTGTTTGGGACGTCGTGTGGTCTGCTTCGTTTCAGCCACGCGCAGAGGAGGGTCGGGGGAGGGGGGAAGGCTCCTTAGAAGCAACCCGGCTCCTTCGAAGGCGCGGGCCTTGCCTATTAGATGCAAGGCCGGCGCCTTCTAAGAAGCAGTCTCCCTCTGAGAAGCCCTCCCCCCTCCCTCCACCCCCACTGTGCGCGCCGCCAATATTCAGGAGGGAAAGAACACACACACAATTACTGTAATCTTCGATTCCCCAGAAAATATGGGGAAATATGGGAAGTGGGGGCAAGACAGAAACCCAGAAAATGTGGGAAAATATGGGGGATCTTTTTATTTGTGTGTATTCATTTGTGTGTCCCAGGGCCCCTTCAAATATGGGGCGGCGGGGTTGCCGCGGACGGCCTCGCTTTCGCTTGAACCTCGATGGCAGGGGGGGAGGTCTGCGGCAGGCTCGTGCCGTGCCGCCCCGCGGCGACCACCCCGCCGCTCGGCGCTCGACGCCTGCACGCCGCCGGCGACCCCGAAATCGCTCGGTGCGGAAGGATCTGACGCCTCGGAGGCGGCCGATCGGTCAGGATGGAACTCAGGAGGGAAAAGACACACAGACACAATTGATCGTCGACTCCCAGGAAAATATGGGAGAATATGGGAAGTGAGGGGGAAAACCGATCTGACGCTGCGGAAGCGGCCGATCGCTCAGGATGGAACTCGGGAGGGAACAAAAACACTTTTGATCCGCGGGTCGAGAGCGCACCTCGTCCCGTCGAAGCTGAGCGGGCCGCGCGAAGCTTGAATTAGGCAGAGAAGAGGAGGGAGGAAGCGGCGGAGCCTCAGAGCGAGGCCGAGAGGAGGCATAGCCTCGGATACAGGAGGGAAAAAACACACAGACACAATTCATCGTCGACTCCCAGGAAAAGATGGGAGAATATGGGAAGTGGGGGGGGGGGAAGACGAAAACCCCCTTCTATTTGTGTGTCTTTATTTGTGTGTCCCAGGGCCCCTTCAGAGATGGAACGGTCCCCGCGGCGTCCGGAGCCAACGCCGCAGTCGGCACGGCACCGACCCGGGCAGGTCAGGCCCCGACACGGGGGCAGGCGCCTCGGGCAGGCGGGCCCGCGGCTGTGAGTCCGGGCCCTGCGTCGTGAGTATCTGCACGCACGAAATGGGTACTGAAAGAATGGGTACAATGCCCAACAGCGGATCTTGTTCAGTTTGAACAGGGCTCGCTGTCCACGCCGCCGCGGCCTGTGTCCATTCGAGACAGGAGGCCGCCTGCCCAACAGCGGCCGCTGTTGGTTTGGGACAACATTTGCTGTTGGGCATAGTACCCATTTTTTCGGTACCCATTTCGGGCGTCCAAAGAGTAGACGCAGGGGCCACCCGGAGCGGATGGCCGACGCATGGGGCCCCCTCGCTTAGGTACTATGGGATCTGCTGGACCCTCGTCCCTGGTTCGACTCCGGTTCGACTCCAGCTCGACTCGAGCTCGAATCGTTTACGACGCAAGTCGACGTACGGTTGGCACAGCATCGGCGCACGAGTGGAGCGAGTGGCTGCAGGAATGTCCCGAGGACGAGCACCTAATATTAGCGCCCTTGCCAAACCTCCACCTCGTGCCCTCTTTCTTTCTTGCCCAAGCCGCCGAGCGCTCGCGCTCGTAGCGTCAGTCGGCGTCGGCGCCCCCGCCCGCTGGAAGGCCTCCACGGGCAGTGAGAGCTCCAGGTGCTGCGCAGCAGGAGTGAGAGGCAGATGGCGAGATCCCCTCCTCATCCGCCTCCATTATCGTCATCAACACCTCCATAACCAAAGCCACCAGCCCGGTGGCAGGAACCTCGTGCCCTCCCTCTTCAAGGGAGGAAAAACCACCCGGACCGGACAGTTGGCGCTTACTGAACGGCCCTGGGCGTTTACTAAACAGCCCTGCCCTGTTTGATTCCTCCTTTGGGAGCGTTTACCAGACGGCTTCGCGTGTCGGGGTGGTTCTTGTCGGGGCGGATTTTCTGCCCTCTGTCTCTCTCTCCCCCCGGTCTCCCCCGTCTGTGCCTGCCCCGACCCGGCGCCGCCGCCGGGCAGCCCGCCTCAGGAGTCGCCGCCCGCGGCTGGCAAGGCGCCGAAGGCGGCCGCGTCCAAGGCCGCCGTCAAGACGTCGAAGGCCGCCGCGCCGCGCCACGCGGCGCGGCGGGCGCGGCGGTCGCGGCGGTGGTCGCCGATCGAAGTTCCCGATCGGGAGAAAGCTGTACAAGCATACACTTCGCTGCTCTGATGCGCACGTTTTGGGACGTGGCACGTGCCGTGTTCAAAGCGTCCGCGCTCAACACGTCCGTGCTCCACACGAGAGAAGGCTGTAGAAACATGCATGTTTCATGGCGCCAGCATCGCAGAGCGGACCTCCTTCGGAGAACGACAGGCTGGGCCCGGAGTGTCCTGGAGAGTTTCGTTCTGGATTTCGCGGTGACTTTCGTGCGATTTTTTTGGGGGGGTGCCAGGAATGAAGACTCTAAACCAATCCACGCGAAATCCGCTTCGTTTTCCACGCGCCGCTTCGGGCTGAAATCCAGTCAGAGGTCCACGCAGAACTCCGCTGCAGCACGGCTGCAAGGCCGGTATAGTGACACTTTCTGAGGTCCGCGTGGATGTCTTGGGTTAAGTCGGGCCTGTCCCCCTACAGTGGGATTTTCGACGAAAAATAAGAAATACCCCAAACATGCTCAAAGAATACTCCGAAGATAGTCTGGGGACTCTTTTTTGATGATTTTTTGACCTTCTTGGGGTATGTTTCGGGTATTCTTTGTTTTTCGTCGAACATCCCCATGTAGGGGGACGCCCGACAGAAGTCTCGGGCCGGTGCCGCGCCCCCGTGGCGCGCCTTAAGGGCAGGGGGGGGGGCCCGGCGCCGACCCGGGCACCGGGCATCCGAAAGCGGATGCTTGTGCAGTGTTGGTGTTCCTCTAGGTTCGAGGGTCGAGGTTCCAGGATCGAGGTTCGAGGATCTAGGATCGAGTATCGAGGATCGAGGTTCGAGTATCGAGGGTCGAGGTTCGAGGATCGAGGTTCGAGGATCTAGGATCGAGCATCGAGGATCGAGGTTCGAGTATCGAGGGTCGAGGTTCGAGGATCGAGGTTCGAGGATCTAGGATCGAGCATCGAGGATCGAGGATCGAGGTTCGAAGATCGAGGTTCGAGGATCGAGGTTCGAGGATCTAGGATCGAGCATCGAGGTTCGAGGATCGAGGATCGAGGATCGAGGTTCGAGGTTCGGCGGTCGAGGTCTGAGGTCACTGCCGAGCACGGCTCGTGAACTTGGCCAGGACGGACTACTTCTAGGCCTCCTAGATGGGGTCGGAGTAGGTGAGGTCGGAGGATCGCGCCGCATCGCCGAGGCATCGGCGATGCATCGGCGGTGGGGCTCGATGTGGGGCCCAGCTTTCTCCACGCCCACGTTGCCGATGCATCGCCGACGTCGCCAGTGCATCGCCAATGCATCGGCGATACATCGGCGATGCATCGCCGATGTATCGGCGATGCGGTGAGCTCCTCCGACCCCATCTAGTCGGACCCCATGTAGGAGGCTTTTACGGCGGGAGCGGTCATGGGACAGACGTTAGAAGGAAACAATGAATGGACACTCCCCCTCTCGCCCTCTGTGCATCTCGTGCCTCCGTGCATTGTCATGTTTCTCTGCGATTGTACCGCTATCTGTATGTGTCTGTGCATTCTCATTCCTCTGTTGATGTCTTTTTCCTGCATCTTACATGTTTCACCTGCCTGGCGCTACGGCGCCCAGCTGCGACACCCTATCCGGCGACAGCTGCAGGTCCGATGTCCAATGTCCCCCTTTTCCCAAAAAATCAGAGTTGGCACTCGCGGGGAAGACCGCGGTCGAAGTGCAACTCATCAGACCCGCCGCGAACACTGACCAGGGGAGGGGGAACATTGATTGATGAATGGGACATGTGTGTTCGCCAGTTTTCTCCGACGCCAGGATCTTGAACGGATCTCGTCCAGACCCCGGGCGTTCAAGAACGAGAGATGACGGTATACTTTTTTCAGTCTTTTCTTATATATATATATATGTATTGATGTCTGTATGCATGTGTTTCAAGTTGTACATGCATTTATTTACTTGTTTATTCTTTATATCAATATAGCACTTTTCTCAGCCTTCGGCACTCTGGAGGCCCATTTTTTGTTCAGGGGGGACCATCAGAAGCCGGGGTGTGCGCCTGGACGTGGTCGCGTTGACAGACAAGCAGGGCGGGAGGAGTCTGGTTGTTTTCACTGTCTTCGGCCTCGGGCCCCGTCGGGCCCTGCGACGCTTCACACAGCGATTCGCGTCAAAGAGCAGGCCCCGCGGAAAGGGCCGGGGACCTCGAGGTACCCCGTAGGTAGGAACTGGGCCAGCGTTTCTTAACCAACCTGCTGGCGAGCTGGTCGAGTTTCCAGAGCACGTTCGTCCCTCCAGCGCGGTCAAGACATGGCCCAGGTCTGTTTTATGAAACTTCTGGAGGGCTGGCCCATGGTTCTGAAATCGTATTTTCCCGAGTCTCATTTTTGGCTGTGTGCGCATAGCTTCTCCCAACCTCTGTCCTCTATGGGCACGTTTCGGCACCCTGGGCCGTCAGAGCACGCGGCCCCCGGGATGGTAAGAGAAACGGCCCCTGGGGGATGTCGTCTTCGGGGGTCCCCCAGGTGTCACGACCATATCGTAGGGTCGGAGGTATGTAGGAGGCGGCCAAGAGGGGGGTGATGACTAGGTGCGTTCGGTCGCCCTCCTGCTCGATTTGGGCCCGTTGCGTAGGCTCAGCAAGGGCTTCCAGGAACACTCAGACGCTTGGGGGGCGTCCTGCAGGGGCGTCCAGGGGTCCCCAGTTCCACTGGTCCTTGTTGTCCAGATCCGGGGCCCGGGATTCGGGGGGTCCGATTTCGAAGCGGGTCCCGTATGATCGAAATAGATAAAATTGGAATATGGGCCGTGGGGTATCCCCGCCCCCTAGAGGAAAGAATTCTCCTGGCGAAGGTCCCAACCATATGCAGTTGTGGGTACTGCAATTGTGAATATCTTCTTCGGTGAAACTCCCAATGGGGCCACGAAGCGCTGCACTGGGTCGGGGGGAACGCATGCGGGCGGTAGCACTGGGGCCCTCGGTGGAGCTCCCTCCCTATGGGGCCACGAAACGCTGTACTGGGTGGGTGAAAATGCCAAATTGGGTATGTGGGACGCATGCGGACGGTCAAACTGGGGGCTTCGGTGGAGCCCCCCCATGGGGCCACGAAGCGCTGCACTGGGTGGGTGAAAAATGCCAAGTTGGGCTTTCGGGACGCATGCGGACGGTCCCACTGGGGGCTTCGGTGGAGCTCCCTATGGGGCCACGAAACGCTGCACTGGGTGGGTGAAAATGAATGATGTTTCCGGGACGCATGTGGGCGGTCCCACTGGGGAATTCGATGGAGCTCCTAATGGGGCCACCAAACGTTTTAT
This sequence comes from Prorocentrum cordatum, assembly GCA_963575745.1. Taxonomy (NCBI): domain Eukaryota; class Dinophyceae; order Prorocentrales; family Prorocentraceae; genus Prorocentrum; species Prorocentrum cordatum. The sequence goes on from CAUYUJ010001804.1 coordinate 28,422, forward strand.
TGGGTGGGTGAACATCCCAGATTGGGTGTGCGGGACGCATGCGGACGGTCCCACTGGGGGCTTCGGTGGAGCTTCCTATGGGGCCACGAAGCGCTGTACTTGGTGGGTGAAACTGCCGAAGTGGGTGTGTGGGACGCATGTGGGCTGTCCCACTGGGGGTTTCGGTGGAGCTCCTTAATGGGGCCACGAAGCGCTGTATGAGGTGGGTGAACATGTCAAATTGCGTGTGCGGGACGCTTGCGGGCGGTCCCACTGGGGGCTTTGGTGGAGCTCGCTTCGGGGCCACGAGGCGCTGTATGAAGTGGGTGAAACTGCCGGATTGGGCGGTCCCAGGCCACGAAACGCTGTACTGGGCGTGGCGAACGCATGTGACCACCCCTGCTGGGGCTTCCGATGGAGCTCCCTATGGGGCCACGAAGCGCTGTACTGGGTGTGGCGGACGCATGTGGTCCCCCCCACTGGGGACTTAGGTGGAGCTCCTAATGGGACCACAAAGCGACGTACTGGGCGTGGCAGACGCATGTGGTACCCGCCCCCTGGGGCCTTAGGTGGAGCTCCCTCTGGGGCCATGAAGCGCTGTACTGCATGTGCCAGACGAATGTGTTACCCCCCCCGTGGGGCCTTCGGTTGAGCTCCCTATGGAGCCACGCATCGCTGTGGGTGTGGAAGACGCATGTGGTACCCCCCCCCCCTGGGGCCTTCGGTGGAGCTCCCTATGGGGCCACGAAGCGCTGCACTGGGTGTGGCAGACGCATGTGGTACCCCCCCGGGGCCTCCGGTGGAGCTCCCTATGGAGCCACGAAGCGCTGTACTGGGTGTGGCAGACGCATGTGGTACCCCCCCTGGGGCTTTCGGTGGAGCTTCCTATGGGACCACGAAGCGCTGTACTGGGCGTGGCAGACGCATGTGGTACCCCCCCGTGGGGCCTTTCGTGGAGCTCCCTGTGGGGCCACGAAGCGCTGTACTGGGTGGGTGAAACGCATGGAGGAGGGAGGGGGGGGAGGATGAGGGAGTGGGACGCGGGGCGTTGTCTCTTCAAAACGAGGACCCAACATCACAGGATGGTTGGGAACAACTGTTAAGCCGCTTTTTCTTATCCCCCCGCAACAAATAGATGCATAGTTTTTTTTGGTTGTTTACTTTTTTGTTTTTCGGGGGGGAAATGAGAGGAAAACCCTGCTCCTTTGAGGAGCAAGGCAGACGCAGGGAAGGATGAGGACCACGAGGAGAAGCACGCGAAAGAGCACGCAGAGCATGCGCGCGCGCGCACCGCCACAGGCGCATTCAAACACGCACGCGCTGAATCAGTGTGAAAGCCTCGCGCGCGCGCCCTCGACCCCGAGGGACTCCACAATCTCCCGTCCTCGAGGAAGAGGGGGTGCATGACGAGCAGGAGGAGGAGCAAGCGGGAGGAGGGAGGAGGAAGAGGGGGGGTGGAGGGGGAGGAGGAGGTGGAGGAAAATGGAGGGGGCAGGCTTCGACGTTTTTTGGGGATCTCCTGGGTCTTTGGAGGCTGAAGCTTCCGGCTAGCAGGGTCTGGCTCCACGCCCCCTGCGTAGCAGGGTCTGGAATGCTCCAGGCACCCTGAATGGTCCGAGTAGATGGGGTCGGGGGATCACGCTGCATGCGGCTCGATGTGGAGTCCGAGTTTCTCCACGCCGATGGCGCTGTTGCGTCGCCGGCGTCGCCGATGCATCGCAAGTACATTGGCGATACGGTGCGATTCTCCGACTGTCTCTCGGACCCCGTTTGGGAGGCCTCCAGACACCGTGCCATACTCGCGAGTGCCTGTCACCAGCGTCCAGCGAATTGAGGGAGGGTCCGTTCTGTTCTGTTCTGTTCCCGTGTTTCTAGTGCTGGTCGCCCAGGGGGCCAAGGATGGCGACGCAAAGGAGGAGGACGACGCGAAGGTGAAAGACTCTGATGCGAAGGCAGAGGCGCTCTCGGCATCAATCTTGAGCTCTCCGCAAGTCGATCCCTTGAGGGAGGGAGGAGGTCGACGGGGAGGTCTGTGCAGAGGTCACCAGGCTTCTCCATGAGCATCCGTCGGTTTCTGGATGCGAATGTTGATGATGCTGCTGCTGCTGCTGATGATGATGATGATGATGGTGCTGATGCTGATGCTGATGCTGATGCTGATGATGATGATGATGATGATGAGGATGATGATGCTGAAGATGATGATGATGATGATTATGATGATGATGATGATGATGATGATGATGATGATGATGATGATGATGATGATGACGATGATGATGATGATGATGCTGATGATGATGATGATGATGATAATAATGATGATGGTGGTGATGATGATGATGATGATGATCATGATGATGATGATGATGATGCTGATGATGATGATGATGATGATGATGATGATGATGAGGATGGTGGTACTGCTTCTGCTGATGATGCTGCTGATGATGATGATGGTGGTGACGCTAATCATGATGCTGATGATGTTGATGATGAGGATGGTGATGATGATGATGCTTATGACGATGATGACGATGATGATGCTGAGTACGATGATGATCCGTAAGGGCTTCGCCCCCTGCCGCCGGCCCCCTCATTCGGAGAATGGGCCATGGAAGAGCGAAGTCATGAGGCTTTGGCTTCGCCGTGAAGCAGTGTCGGGACCTGTTTGTTTTTCGACCCTGACCCTACGGATCTGCGTGAGGGGTGCCGCCGAATTTCAAAGATGGCAAATCCCTAATTTTTTGGGACCCTGACCCTGCGGATTGCGTGAGGGGTGCCGCAGAATTTCAAAAGTGTAGCAAATCCTTAATATTTTAAGACCCTGACCCTGCCGATCTGCGTGAGGGGTGCCGCCGAATTTCAGAAATGTGGCAAATCACCTGTGTTTTTGGACCGTGACCCCTCCGATCTGCGTGAGGGGTGCCACCGAGTTTCAGAAATGTGGCACATCGTGTTTTTGGACCCTGACCCGGTTGATCTGCGTGAGGGGTGCCACCGAATATTAGAAATGTGGCAAATCCTTTATGTTTTTGGACCCTGTCCCCGCCGATCTGTGTGAGGGGTGCAGCCGAATTTCAGAAATGTGGTGAATCCTTTATGTTTTTGGACCCTGACCCCGCCGATCTGCGTGAGGGGTGACACCGAATTTCAGAAATGTGGCAAATCCTTTATGTTTTGGGACTCTGACCCCGCCGATCTGCGTGAGGGGTGCCACCGAATTTCAGAAATGTAGCAAATCCTTTGTGTTTTTGGACCCTGATCCCGCCGATCTGCGTGAGGGGTGCCAGGAAATTTCAGAAAAGTGGCAAATCCCTTATGTCTTGCGGACCCTGACCCCGCCGATCTGTTTGAGTGGTGCCACCGAATTTCAGAAATGTAGCAAATCCTTTTTGTTTTTGGATCCTGACCCAGCCGATCTGCGTGAGGGGTGCCAGGAAATTTCAGAAAAGTGGCAAATCCCTTGTGTTTTTGGACCCTGACCCCGCCGATCTGCGTGAGGGGGTTAATTTTTAATCACCCCAGCAACTCAGACAATACGATTTGGGCGTGGTGAAACTGTCCGTTTTGGGCCTCCCCCCCTCGCGCGGTCCATCAACAAGGAACAGTAAGCAGCAAGCAGAACTGTAACAAGGAACAGTCAGCAGCAAGAAGCAGAACTGTAACAGTGGAAACTGGAAGCTGCAACTGGTTCAGGAAACTGCGAACCTCCGGCCTACGGCCTGGTGGCACCACAAGGGGGCCGGCGGATTATGCTGATGCTGATGGTGATGATGCTGCGGATGATGTTGCTGACAATGATGTTTTTGTTGTTGCATTGGTTAACGTTGATGATGTGGTTGTTGATGATGGTGGCGACGATTACGATAACGGTGACGACGAGGAGGATGATGCTGACGACGACGACCTTGATGATGATGACGATGATGCTGATGACGATGATGCTGCTGAGGGTTATGACGACGACGATTCTGATGACGACGATGATATGATGCTGATGCTGGTGCTGATGCTGATGCTGATGAGGACATAGCAAGTACGTAAAAACATGATGGTGCTGATGATGATGATGATGATAATTATGATGCTGATGATGATGACGATGAGGACGGTGACGACGATGATGACGACGACTACGATGGTGATGACCATGACGATGGTGGTGGTGGTGGTGATGAGGATGCTGCTGCTGTTGATGACGATGACGATGACGATGATGAGGATGATGATGACGATGATGATCATGATGATGATGATGATGATGATGATGATGATGATGATGATGATGATGATGATGATGATGATGATGATGATGATAAGGATGATAAGGATGATGATGCTGATGGTGATGCTAATGGTGGCGATGCTGATGTGATGCTGATGATGATCATGCTGATGCTGATGCTACTGCTGCTGCTGATGATGCTGCTGCTGCTGATGATTATAAGGATGATGCTGCTGATTATGATGCTGCTGCTGCTGCTGCTGCTGCTGATGATGATGATGATGATGATGATGATGATGATGATGATGATGATGATGATGATGATGATCATCGTCTGCTTGTCGATGGACAGCGTACCAAGCACACCTGCCATCCGCCGACCAAGCTTGTTCAGTTGGGTTACCACCGAAGCCCTGGCCAGCCACGAGATCCCGAAGGCTTCCCGGAGACACCCGACCGCCGACCCAGAACTTCGAAGCGGACCCAGCCGTGGCGACGAGGAGGGCCTTGAAACCCCTTCTCCCTCCGCGGTTCACCTGCCCGCGGGGACGGGCGCGGCAGCGGCTGCCACTGTTTCACCCACTCCCGACGCGTCCCGCGACGGGGGCTGGGGGCAGCGCTCCCTCGATTCCACGGGGCGGGCAGCGGCGGAGCTGCCATGGCTCACCCACCCCCAGAGGGTCCCGCAGCCGGAGGGTCCAGCGCTCCCTCGCAGGCCTAGAGGTTGACACCAACACCAATATCGGCGGTGTGCCTCCATCGAGGGGAGGAAGATCCTGATCTCGGTGATGGTGGTAATATTCTGGCTTCCAAGGTGGCCGAACTATTGCCACCAACACCGAAATCTAGGATCACCTTCCCCCTGTGGAGGCAGCCCCCTGTGTTGGTGTTGGTGCCCATTTCCAGGCCTCCGGCTCCCACAGTTCACCTGCTGGGCAGGGCGAGCACGGGGGGGGGGGGGGTGCAGGAGCCAGGGAGACCCAGCCCTCCAGGGCTCGAACCTGGACAGCTACGACGACCCATCCAGGCGGGTGTGCTGCACGCCAGCCCAGGCGCTCTCCTGGACCGTCTTGGCCGTATGGTGGGTGTCTGGGGGCCGTCGTGGGGCCGTCTTGGCGCCGTCTTGGGCCGTCGAAAGCCTCGTAAGGCTGTCTTCGGTCCCACGGGCCCTCATGGGCCGTTTTGGGGTCGTCTTGGATGCCTCGTGGGCCATCGTGGGTTCCTCTTGGGTCATCTTGGGACCCTCTTGGGAATCTCTTGGCACCGTCTTGGGGCCATCGTGGAGGCTTCTTGTCCCGCCCTGAGCTGACGGCCCTTTTGGGCCCTCTTGGGGGCATCTTGGACGGTTTTGAGATTAGATTCGGCCGCCTCGGGGCCATCTCGTGCCGTCTTCGAGGCATCTCGGGCCATCCTTGCGTCCTTGACTGCCTGCATGGGCCGTCCTGGAAGCTCGAGACGCGGACACACCTGTTTCGTACGAGGGATCGTGGCCCCGCGAGCGCAGATCCTCCGTTCTCTTCCGAGGCATCGTGGCCTCGGGAGGGATGGAGGGTGCACGGCGCCGGATGCGGGTAGGGGGGATCCCGTATTGGAGGAAAGGAGCCCTACCAGACAGCACTTGGGATTATACCTCGCCTCAACGTGCCAGGGGGCACGGTGGCGGACAGGGACTCCGCATGCATTTTTTTGGTTTAGGGTACAAGTTGGAGCGACTCTGCCACGCAGGATCTGGGAGACTAACGCATTGCGCTGGTTGGGCTTTCTTTTCGGTGGCACATCTCGGACTGGGGATGCCGGCTCTTCCTCTTGACTGTCCGTGACCTCTCAGGGCAAGACAAAATCAAAAAAGAAGAAAAAGGATTCTGCCGAGGAGCAGAAGGAGGAGAGCAAGGCAGAGGCCAAGCCTAAGGAGAGCAAGGTGCAGTTCAAGCCCCGGAAAAAGGAGCCAGCTGACTCTGATGACGAGGATGACGAGCCCAAGAAGGCAGCCACCAAGTCGAAGAAGGACCGGGCGATGGATGATTCGCGTAGCATTGGTTTCACACTTATACTGTGCTGGGCTTGCCAGCGGTCGTTTTCCATTGCGGTCCCCGAAGAGACTCTGCCACTGGGAGGCAGGTAGAGGCTGTAATCAGTACCAGCCCAGCGTAGTTCTTCGCATTGTGCGCACGTGCACCCGCCGCTTGGCCTACGTGCTTCGTTTTCCCAGCCTGGCCTGATGGTCCCGAGGAAGATGAGAAGCCGAAGAAGAAAGCGGCAGACTCTTCGGACGAGGGCGACAAGAAGCCGCCCAAGGAGAGGGGAGGGCGTTTGTGGTCTGCTGCCGCTTCTCCAGCGTGCTCTTGGGTACTGGGGGAGCTCAGGGCGGCCCATGAGATTTCGGGGGTACCCGTTGTCGACAGTCGACCCATTTGTCAGCACCTAGGTGCCAGCATGAAGGAGGAGAGGAGGGAGGAGGAGGAGGAGGAGGAGGAGGAGGAGGAAGAGGAGGAAGAGGAGGAGGAGGAGGAGGAGGAGGAGGAGGAGGAGGAAGAGGAGGACCAGTGTAAACCCAAGGCGCATCAACGATGTTGCAGTAAACCCTCCGTCCAAGTTCCCTCGTCATAGTTCCCTACAAGAATGTATATCCACTGCTGGAAGTGCCACGTTGGAAGACAGCGGTCGGATAATCCTCAGTCGTGTCAAAGCACAACTCCACACAACTCCTCGGACTTCAACGCTGCGCATCTTTTTTCATTGTTGCGTCCTGACGGTCCCGCATCGTGCCGAAACACCATTCCTGGAATTTCACCTCCGCGGATGAACGTTACTGTTGTGTCCTGACAATCTCAACTCGTTCAGGAACACCGTCTCTTGGCAGTCAGCCATCATGCTCCTTTCAACGGTGGTGAACCTACGATTACTGTGCGCGGCGCTCAGGGGAGAGCCACATTTTGAAACCAACCGCCCTCCATCCGTGAAGCTCATGCAAACTTCTACGACGGACGCGCGCGGCGCCAAGGCCAGAGCCACATTTTGAACAGCAGGTGCCCTCCATCCGTGGAAACTCTTGCAAGCTTTCGAGAGGAATGCGCGCGGCGCTACGGCGAGAGAGCCACATTTTGAAACGGAGCCGCCCTACATCCGTGATGCTCTTGCAAACTTGTAAGACCAATGTGCGCGGCGCTCAGTCGAGGGCCACATGTTGAAAAGGAGCCGCCCTCCATCCGTGATTCTCGTGACCAATTTGCGCGGCGCTAAGGTGAGAGCCACATTTTGAAAACGAGCCGCCTTCCGTCCGTGAAACCGTTACAAATCTTGAAGACGAATGTGCGAGGCGCGCTAAGGCGAGAGCCACATTTGAAAACCACCCGCGTTGCATCCGTGAAACTCATGCAAACTATTCAGACGAATGTGCGTGACGCCAAGGCCACAACCACATTTTGAAAACGACCCGCCCTTTATTCGTGAAGCCAGTGCAAACTTTAAGACGACTGTGCGAGGCGCTAAGGAGGCATCCACGTTTTGAAAACCACCCGCCCTCCGTTAGTGCAGTTGCTGTGACTCCTAAGCTTCAGAAGCATAGATGGTGAGGACGTCTCAGGCGAACCGCCTGGCCCGCCCTACGCCTCGGGATGCGACAGGGAGGAGTTTTTCATACGGCGGAGGAGGAGGAGGAGGAGGAGGAGGAGGAGGAGGAGGAGGAGGAGGAGGAGGAGGAGGAGGAGGAGGAGGAGCGGTACGAGGAGGAGATGGAGGAGGGGGGAGGACCATCAGGACGCTGAAACAGGGACCTCTTTGGGCTCATGGAGGGGTTATGGTCTCCAGGCCAAGCCTCAGAGCTGTGCTATGGGGAGCCCATTTGCGTGGCCGGGGCCAGCCAAAACCAGAAGGAGCCCTTTTTCGCTCTGTGATTTGCAGCGCTCCCATGGCAGCACGACGGGTCCATGCATCTGGGCCTCCGAGATTCGCCATGGGGTAAACGGGTCCCGAGGGAAACGGCTCCTAAGGTTTTTCGCCGTTTTCGGGCTCTCGGTGCTCTCCACGGGCCCCGTGATTGTCGGAAAGCGACTCAGGATGAAGACCTCGTCATGAGGGAAGGCCCCAGGGTCCAGGACCCGTTTCCCTCAGGACCCGTTTCGCCCACGCTAAGAGATGGGGTCCGAGTAGGCTCCTCGTGCAGCCAGGCTCTTTCGGTGCCAAACAGGTACTTCGTTCCTCGTTCAGCGTTCCTTATTGTAGCACCTTGATTTTAATACAGACAGGATCTAGTGACGCGGAAGGCGGAAGGTGGGGTCGGAGGATTGCGCCGCATCGCCGATGTGGAGCCCGATCTTCTCCACGCCGACGACGCCGATGCATCGCCGCTGTCGGCGATGCATCGTCGATGCGAAGCGATCCTCCGACCCCACCTGCTCGCGGCCCTCGTGGGGCGCGCGGGTGGCGAGGACGCCAAGCGGAAGCCCAAGGACCCGCTCGCCTCCTCGTCCGAGGACGAGAAGCCCAAGCCCAAGGCCCGTCGGGCGCGCGCCGCTCCCGCGCGCTCGATGGCCTCGGCGAGGAGGGGGAGGGGGAGGCATCGAGGGCCGAGGGTCAAACAGGATCGAGGACCTTTTTTTTGGGGGGGGTCGGGTGCCTTTGGGGCAGTCTTGGGCCTCCTGTGGCGCGCTCGTGGCTACGGCGACCAAGGGTCCTCGACGCGCTTTCCAGGCAGCCCACGACCCCCCCAACGGCCCCGATTGGCCGAGTATCGGGCCCAACACGGCCCCAATGCGCCCTCATAAGATGTTCCATGCGTATGTTGCTTGGCCAAGGCGGCTCCAGGACTCCCACATAATCTTCCCGTCTGTTCCAAGACCCAGAAAGGGGGCACCAAGGACTTTCGAACCTGTCACCAAACATGCCCCGACCATGTCCTCAGAAGGCATCGCGACATGCAGCCACTCCGTTGCGACTTGGCCTTGTCTCGTACTTCAGGAGGTTACCTTCGAGGGAGAGGGGATGGAGTCAGCGAGGGAGGAAGGAAGGAAGGAAGGAAGGGAGGAAGAAAAGAAATAAGACGGAAGAGGCGGAGGCGGAGGAGGAGGAGGCGGGATAGGGGAAAGAGGGAGGGAGGGAGCGAGGGAGGGAGGAAGAGAGGGAGCGAGGGGTAGGAGGATGAGGATGAGGAGGAGGAGGAGGAGGAAGAGGAGGAGGAGGAGGAGGAGGAGGAGGAGGAGGAGGAGGAGGAGGAGGAGGAGGAGGAGGAGGAAGAGGATATCATGGGGAGGGGGGAGTGGTGGAGGGGAGGAGTAGGGATAGAGAAAGATGTAGTTGGAGAGGGAGAGGAGGGGGGAGGAGAAGGAGATGAAGAGGAGGAGCAGCAGAAGGAGGAGGAGGAGGAGTACAATACTAAGGGAACGAGGACAATGAGGGAAGGGTGAGGGAGATGGGGGTAACAAGACAGAGCGAGGAGGCAATAGTTGGAATAAGCGATAGCCTGCGTGTGCATGTGTTTGGGGGGGGGCGATGGGACCTGCTGGACGTTTCTGGCGGTCGTTGTGCCATGGTCTGCCACCCGACATGCGGCCAGGAGAGTCGTTCGTTGTACGGCGGGGGCTTCAGATGAGGAAACCTTGTACAAGGAATCCACGGTCCGGAAGCCAGTGGAGCTCCAATTGTGGATTGGCCGTGGGTATCGTCACCGCCCTCATCAGACAAGGAAGCCTCCGGGGTCTGACGCCTCCCGGGCGCATTCCCGAGCCAACGCCTCCACCGTACGTCGGCTTCCCCCCCCCGCGCTGTGCGCCTCACTGGTCTGCTCCTCGACGTGCGGCCCGAGAGCGGCCCCGTTGGCCACCCCCGTGTGGCTCCCGAAGTGTGCGGCTCGGCTCCCGCGGTGCCCCTGCTTTGCCCCCCCCCCCCCCACACACACACACACACCCCGCTTCCTGTGGGCAGCCAGGGTGGCTACTCGGACATCCAGAAGAGGGGGGATGGAGTGGGGAGGTGTTCGGTAGCAAATCATGGGAGCCCGGTGTGCCCTTGTAGTTTTGTCTTTAGCGTCGATCAGCATTGATTGGCGTCTGGGAGTCGATGAGATAGCGCCGATTTAGAGTCGGTTAGCGTCGATTAGCGTCGACTTGGCTTCGATCAGCGTCGATTCAGCGTCGGTTAGCTTCGACCCGCAAGGGTCGACAAGACGGTATGGGAGGCTCCCGTGAGTCTCCACCGAGGGAGGTGGAGGAGGTGTGATCAGAGTGGGGAGGCCAGAGCTCACAGCCCACCGCTCGTGCACAACGGGCGCCGGCACAGCGTTCCTCGCGCCATCGTCTCCCCCCTCCCTCCCCTCCTGCCCATCGCGGAGGCCTCACGGCCTCTGCCGCCGCCCCCGAAGGCAGGGCCTCGCCACAGAGGCCCCCGCTGGCGGCCCTCCGCGGGACCCGCCGGGACCCCGGGGGGGGGGCGGTGATTCTGACCTTCCCCGCTTCCCTCCTGGCAGTCGTGCTCGTTCCCAGGGTGATGGATCGTATCGCTCGCCTTGCGTGCACACTTGTTTGGTCTGCGGGTGGAGAGCGAACCTCTTCCGGTTGAAAGCTAGGCGGGCTACGCAAAGCTCTGATTTGGGGAGACGGAGCACAGGCGGGCGGGGCCTCAGGCGGCCGGAGGGCGCCGCCTTGCGTACACACCCTTAGGCGAACGACCAGAGAAGTACGCGCCAGGCGGATGTGTCTCTGCCGCGAGACACGGGCAGTGTCTTTTCGTTGTGCTCATTCCAGCGGCGATCATTCATCTCGTTTCGCCTTGCGTGTGCACCCTTGGGCATCGGACCAGACACGTGTGCGCCAGGCGGATGCGCCTCTGTCCAAAGTCATCAGGGCCTGGTCTTCTCGTCGACTCTTTCAGCCCCGGGTGCCTCGATCTGTTTCGGTCTGCCCTGCGCACGCACCTTGGGGTTGGCTGACCACAGAGTGTGCGCCGGGCGGACGCGTCTCTATCGGGATACGCTATCCACGTTCGGTTCTCGGGCCGCAGGTCTCGAGTCGGTGCGCGGTGCGTGCGTGGCGTGTGGCTTGCCGCCCCTCCCAGAAGAGGGGAGGAAGAAGAGGGCGGAGGGGTGGAGACGTGGGATTGGGGGGGAGAGGGGATGGACGCAGCAGTGAGAGAGGGCGGCGGGTGAACGAGGTAGATGAGAGTGTCTCGAGTTGGCTCCGTTGTAAGCTGTTTGCCCTCGCTGCAGTCTGATTTGCCCCCCCCCCTCCCCCCTCACGCTGTGCAGATCCAGGCTGGCTGGTCTGGACTTTTCAGGGGGGTCTCGAGGAACACGATGAGTTCGCCTCCCGTGGCACGCGGAGCTTCAGTGGACCGTCCAGCGCCTTTAGCCCTTTCCTCCCCTCTCATTTCTCTCCCTACCGCCTCACTCCTCCCAAATCCCTCCTCCCCTCTCCTGTTACTCCTCGTCGTGTGGCTCGCCTTTCCCACAGGGAGATTACCCAACCAATGGTCATAACGCACGTCTCTGCGAGTTTGGCGTCTGCCCCCTCGTGCCTAGTTCGTCCATCCTTGTACCAACCTCTGTGCTATGGCTCTACCTTGCTCCGCGCACTGGCCACCGGGCCCCCCCCCAGGCCCGAGACCGGCCCCTTTCGCCGATCCCCGGGACTGAGCTGCAGGGGGGGGCCCCCCTTGCAGCTCAGTTTGCCCCCGGGGGGTCATTGCCCCACTTCGGGGCCCTCGGGCGCCTCTTTCGGCTTTTCCCGAGATGAGTCAGGAGGACGACTACTGGCCGCCACGACATCCCCGCGGTGGCCGAAGGCGTCCCAAGATGATTCAGGCCGGCCTCCAGGGGCCTCCGAGAGCCAGAATCGCAGAACACTTGTTCTTCAACGTCGGACGACTTTGGGAGCTCTCCAGAGCGCGCGCGGACGGCCCCACAGCGCCCGAAGAAGGCCACGGCCCCAGGACGTTCCAGCAGGAACCCGAGAAAGGCACGAGAAAGCCCCTGGAAGGGTCCGAGAGAACCCCAGGACGGCCCAAGAGAGCGCAAGGCTTGCCCAGAAGAGCACCAGGACGCGCCAAGGCGGCGTAAGACGTCGTCCCAGGACCCCCCAGAGGTCCCCAAACACCCTCCTGCAGGGCGCCAAGAGCCCGCCCGAGGCCCCGAATACGCCGCCCGAGCGAGCCCCACGGCGGCCCATAGCGCACAGAAGATCCCCAAGGGACTCCAACACTGCAAGCCGGCCCACTTCATCATTCAATATCCACCCACCTGGGCCCTGAGGAGCTCGAAGGTCCCGCAGAGAGCCAGCATGAGGAGGCAGTCAAAAGGAGCGAGACACAAAAAGCGAGGACAGGCGAGAGGGATTTGATGATTAGCGAGGAAGGATATATAAGAAATGTTGGAGGACGCGGTAAGGGAAGATATGGAGCGAGCTGGCCCGAAAACCACCGACAGGTAGAGCAGGCTGTCGTCAGCCCTAAGAGGCATCGCAGCATGAATCCGCTGTGCCGTGACAGCGCCCTGGCCTGCGCTAGAACCTGAACGCGCGCAGAGCGCGCGCGTTGTTTTAGTGGCAGTGTATGCAGGTTCACTGTCCGCAGCTTGGTTCGCTCACTCGCGCCAGTCGCGGCAGGACTACAATTAAGTCGGGCGTGGCCCTCTACAGGGGGAAAGGTCAAGAATAGTCAAAAAATAACACGGGGACGACATTGGAGTATGTTTGGTAATTTGTAGGGAATTTTCGGAGTATGTTTAAAATTTTCAGTCCAAGATCCCCCTGTGGGGGGACATTCCCGACCCAAGGCTACGAGTAAGATGCGCATCCGGGATCGGAGCTGCTGCGGCCGTGCTGCCTGCTCTCCAGGTCCTGCTGACTCTGCTGCTGCTGCTGCTGCTGCCTCGTTGCTGCCCCGACCGGCAGCGAGCATGCGCAGCCCCGGAGCGGCAGGCGAAGCAGAGGAAGCCGCCGGAGTCCTCCGAGGCCCGAGCCCTGCTCCGGGCTCTGCGCGCGTCTGCGCGCAGCCTGCCCTGCCCAGAGCGGTCTGCATGTGGCATCGGGCTCTGCATGTCCTCGTCAGAGTGTCTACGCGAAGCTGCCCTGCCTAGAGCTGTCCCTCCCTCCTCCCTCTCTCCTCGTCAGACTAATGTCTACGCGAAACTGCCCTGCCTAGAGCGGTCTGCATGTGGCATCGGGCTCTGCATTTCCTCGTCAAGAGTTCAGAGAGAAGAGGTTGCTGCCGAAGTGGGTCTGTTCGATGCTCTCGCCGATTTTTTTTTCCGTCTCCCACCGCTCAGACCCGCAGCACAGGCCTTCACAACACGACAGGGGCACGACTCGGCCAAGCGACACTCGGCGAGAAGAACTGGGCCTGGCCGAGCCGAACTCGGCCCAGCCGCACTCGGCCCCGGGCCGAGCTTCGGCCGGCCGAGTTCAGCGTGGGCCGAGTTTCTCCGGCCGAGTTTCTCTGGCCGAGCTCGTCCGAGGCGAGCTTGTCGGGCCGAGTCTTTCCGGCCGCGTGGAGAGATCGTGCTGCCGCTGCGGCCGGAGCGCTGGCCGAGCTCGGCGTGGGCCGAGCTCGGCGTGGGCCGAGCTCAGCCTGGCCCAGCGATTCCTCGGCCGAGCTTGTCTGGCCGAGTCCTGTGGTGTTGGGTCCTCGTTTTGAAGGAACAGCGCCCCGCGTCCTCCCTCCTCCTCCTCTCGTCCTCCCCCTCCTCCCTCCTCCTCCCTCCTCCCCCTCCTCCTCAGTACAGCGTTCCCCCCACCCAGTGCAGCGCTTCGTTGCCCCACAGGGAGCTTCATGGTTGGGTCCTTCCCCAGGATAGTTTTCCGAACCGAGTTTGTTTGGCCGAGTTTTTGCGGCCGAGTTGATCGGGCCGAGTTTTTGGCTGGCCGAGTTTCGCGGGGCCGAGTTTGCTTACCTGGAACCGTTTCTGGAGCCGCGTAGGGCGTTTCGCGTGCGCACGGCTCCCAACAGGCGAGCCCGACCAAAGCAGATGTGGCAGGCGAGCCCCTGTTCGAACAAGCGCTGCCTGCACGAGCAAACCGAAGCGCTGATACCATCATTCGAGCTGACTGGATTTCAGCATGGCAGTGCGCAGGTCCTCCACGAGATAGTTGAGCTGGGAAAACCAAGAGAGACGATGAGAGCGTAGCCGAGACGAGAAGAGCAACGCCGAGGAAAGCAAACTCAACGTCAGCAGCAATATGAACGACGGCGAACAGCAAAGCAATGCTCAAACAGTGGGTTGCTACACATGTTGTAGCTACGCACATTTCGGATCCCTAGTGTAACGACCCTGAATGAACAACTAAAAGTAAGGTGGGCCTTCGCACACGCAAAGATTGCGTGACTACAGAAAATCCTGTAGTCATTCAAATGTTCGGAGTATCGCAAATACACCGCATCCTTTTTCACCCTGCTCACTCATTGTCTCCTTCAAAATGATTGCATTAGGGTAAGAATTTTGCGTGACTGAACAAAGTTTTGTAGTCACGCGAAATTCCTTCTCTAAAACACACTTCCCTCCCTAACGCATGCTTCCCTTTTGAGACAAAGAGTAAGCCAGGCCTGCGCAGACACAACATTGGCGTGGCTACAACAAGATAGGAAGTCTCCCAACCCCTCCCCCTCCTCCCCCTCGGTCCACGCCCCCGCGATCCCCGAAGGCAACTTCCCCCCCGCGCCCTTCGGCCGACGGTTTCTGTAGGCAGTCGCGCGCCTCTTCAACCAAAGACCCTTCGCCAGGCCACGCCGGCACAGATATGAGAGCCCCGGGCCCCCAGATGCAGAAAGCCGGGGCGAAGTAGAACAAGCAACATGGCAAGCATAAAGATGAGGCACGCCAGCACAGAACAATTAATAGTTTATGTTTTAGCATGAACTGTTGAACAATCGGAGTCGCCAACCCCCTGCCAACCCCGGCAGATTCTTCTGAGCCGCGCACTGCGTGCTGAAAGCGATCGGGCACGCTCGGACGTAGACTTCTTGTATCAGCGGGGCCCACAGTTGTAAGGATGTCCTTAAGGAAACGAGCCCGGCCAACATTCCCGGCCTCCCTCCAAGGTCGGGGGCGGCCAAGAGGGGGGGTGATGACTAGGGGGGTGGATATCATGGCGTCGGCCATGAGATTTCAGATTTCATGGCGTCTCTTCTTAGTGAATCGCTTCGCTCATTCCGCCGGCCCGTGATATGGCATCGCTGGTTTTTGTCTGTGTGTTCGTTGCCCATGTTGCGCTCTTGGGGGCGGGTGTCGTTCGGACGCGTTGCGTGGGGAGTTTTGATGGTGAAGCAGTTCCCTGGGGGTCGTCTCTCGATGGGGCGAAATAGAGTCGTCGTCAAGATGCTTCTTTGGGGGGCCTCTTGGGGTCTGTTGAGAGGCCGTTCGGGGGCGCCTGGGAGACATGTTTGAAGCCTTCTGGGGCTTCTTTTGGGCCTCCTGGGAGTCTCCTGGGGCCTCTTGGCGACATCTTGGGGCCTCTTGGAGGCCTCTTGGGGCCTCTTTGGGACCTCCTGGGCGCCTTCTGGGACGGAGGGCTCCATTTTTGAGTTCTCGGTATCCCTCCTGAGTCCCTCTTGGGCCCGTCTTGGGGCCTCTTGGTCCGTCTTGGGCGGCACTTGGGCCGTCTTGAGGGCTCTCTTGGGTCGTTTCGGCGCCGTCTTGGGAGCTTCGTGGGCCGTCTTGGAGCGGTCTTGGGGGCCTCTTGGGCCGTCTTGGAGCGTCCGGAAGCCGAAAAAGCCAGAACACAAAAAACATCGAAAAAAAACCAATGAAAATCAACGATTTTGGCCTCTTGGGGCTCTCTTCGGAGGCCTCTTGGAAGGCTCTTGGGGCGTCTTGGAGGCCTCTTGGGCTGTCTTGGGGGCCTTTTGGGCCGTCTTGGGGTCATCTTCGGCGTCTTCGAGCGCTCTTTGGGCGTCTCGGGGGCCTCTTGGGCAGTCTTGGGGGCCTCTTGGGGCACTCTGAGCGCGCTCTGGGGAGCCTGAGAGGCCGCACCCAGAAGGAAAACCATCTCTGAGTAGACTTGGTCGGGCGGCGGTCGGGCGGCGGTCGGGCGGCGGTCGGGCGGCGACCGGGCGTTGGTCGGGGTACTTTTCGCCGGGGGACCCCCAGGGGCCGCCCCGCGCGCGCGAACTAGAAATACTGTTAATACTGTTAACCAGTTACCGGAGATCTTAGCACGCCCTGGCCCGTTGGGCCGGCGAATTTCAATACGTCCCTGGCCCCCCCCTGGGCCGCGCACATGCCACCATCCATGATTTGCGCCCCCCCCTCTTGGACGCCCCCCTCTTGGCTGCCCCCCACAAGGATCCGGCCAACCCTCCCCGCCCTCCCCCTCCAGGCAACCCTGCTTAAACAGGCTCCTTCCAGAAGACTTGGTAAGACAGATGGCGGGAGTAAGAGAGGGAATGAAT